>APFE031251856.1:74452-162651 GCA_000404065.3 Pinus taeda
TTTTCATGATCTAGCTGAGGCGGGCATTCCCATGCTCAGCTTTATAAATTCATTTTCATGTACATAGGACAAACAATCATTTGTGTAGCAGACTGATGATTCAGATTCATCATCCTTTCATTTGGATGATCATCTGTTTGGCAATGATGTACATTCGATGTCTTTATATTCCTGAATATATCGCAGCCCAGATGGATGAAACCAGATCCGGGGTCTTCAAAACTCGTTCAATCTTCACTCGGAGTACAAGTCGATCCATGTGAAAAATTGTTCTGGAGTCGAACATGGAAAGACATCGCCTGATTACCAGCCAATAATGTAAGATGTTAACAGGCACGAGAGGAATCACCAATAATGAAAATGACCCTCAAGGTACTACAGTAAAATTCGTGCGGTGTGAAAAAGGACTTGGCATTGAACACCACACAAAATCTCTCAGTCGAAGGACATTAATGTAAACCTGTCGCTGAAAGTGAGAAACTTTCCATTGAGGCATGCAAGCTTCAAAGTACTGAAAGGGTTGTTCCTAGGTCAACTTCTCGGATAATGAGCTGATGTGGAAAAGAAGTGGCCCGTCGTAGGAGGGCCTTAATGAATCCCACATCTACGACACGAAATGAAGCAAATGATTTTGGAGGTGAAAACAATCTGATGATACAGGGTTTAGGGTGGCGGTCATGAAAGAATGGAGTGTGAATGTATTGCAGTGGGTGAGACACAAGTGAATTCTCTGAGTGACTTCTCTTGAACATATCGGTGAGACTGATGGTGGATTGGTAGTGTTAGCCCCAAAGATGGATGGTGTGAAGGACCAATGGTGATATGACCAGTGAACAGAATTACCCAACCCGACTCGGATGCGGAGAGAAAGTGTCATGTTCAAGAGTGACTTGCTACCAATAAAGTTTTTTCAAGTTTTCTTCCCAATTTTTCCCAGTCATTGCTGACTAGTACCTCTTTTTTTTTGTCAAGCTTGAGGAGGATAACATATGCTTGTTCTACAATTCCCCCTTCAGACAAACCTGTCGCTATATTTTAACGAGCCTAGCGACAGTGAAACTCGTTCTCGTCCATTTGGACGAGTTTGTAGCTATTTGGTTTTAACGAGTTTAACGACAAAGATAACTCGGTCCTTTTCAATTTTAGAGAGTCTGAAAGGGATGGAGAGGAAACTCCAAAGATTCTTTTTCGTCATATAATCTGTTAAGTCCAAAAAAGCATAAAATAATATGAAAGGGATGAATGTTCAGTAATTTTAACGAGCCGAACAAGACAAGCACTCGACCTTTTTGTGTAATAATCCCTCAAGTCCAGAAAGATTAAAATCTATAGGATGGATAGCACTTCCGATGACTTTAATGAGCCAAAGAGGCTAATCACTCAGCAATCTTTTCATATTTACGGGTCAGTTTTAAAGAGCTTAAAGGGGACTTACTTTTTGAGGAATGAGTGATGATTTCGGGTAGCAGCTGATTCCAGGTAAGGTTTGGAATTTTCCAATCACGACAATTTCACAAGGATGGCTAATAGAATCACTCTTCGCAGATGTTCCTCAAAAGGGTAAACAATCAAATGGAGGTGAATGATCAGCTTAAAAAACAGAGTGGAGGTGATGATGAGAACATGACCAAGGCTCAAAAGCTGATGATAATGCATTCACAATGGTTATTTACTGGAAAATTGGTTCATTTTTAATGATCTTAAACTTTGGGGGAAACATTTGCTCATTTATTATGTTTAATTTTTAACGAGCTTGAATTCCGCATTAATACTGCTCATGATAGTTATATAATGAGGATATCTCATCTAAGATGCCATTTTTATGGGGCTTGCACCTTTTAAAGCTTTGCCCCAGATCCTTTCTTTATGCAAGCTAGGAAACGACAACCTTACGAGTTTAATGGGTTAGAGGACCTCCAAATTTAAAAATTAAATGGTCGCTCTTCACTTGCATGCAAAAAGGTTTGCATGCCACCAAGTATAGCAAAAAATTCCCAGGTTACCATATGAAAGCTCTCCATCCGCGTCATAGACAAAATGCTTCCTTGGTGATGTCTACTGAAATAGACAAAGGTGAGTGGCACAGACGCCTCCACTCACATAACTTTGATGAGGGAATCTTATTCCAGTCTAGTCCCATTTTCCTAAACATATGGGTGTGTCAGACTAGTCATATAACCTCCGTGGAAACCTACTCTATACCCAAGTTTTTCTGTCGAACCAGACCAGGGTGCATGCCCCCTGGGTTTCAGTCATATCCTCCCGAATCACTCGCGCTCATCAGGTGGACAGACTAGAGATCGATGAGACATTCCTTGTGTGAAAAGACCATTTATGGATGGTGTTTGACTATTTTCTATGTGTGAACCAGGGAATAACAGTTGGTCTATGAGCTTGACCACTCTGCCCTCATTTGGAAAACACATTACTCTAAAGGGTGAGGAGACGACAGCTCCCATGCAATAAATAGAGTCACGCCCAAGGAGTAGATTATAATACAGGGGTCTTTGGACTACTATCACGTTGATGTGAATGGTTTTCATTTTCAAAGTAATGGCCACATTGGGAAGGATCCCTAACGGTCGACTGGTTCCTTTGTCAAAGGCTGTCAGATTTCTCATTTCAGGCAAAAGCGATGGCGAACGAAGCGCTTTCCAAGCAGTTGAGGAAAGGATACTCACAGAAGCCCCTTCATCTAAGATGGTACCAGCTATGACCATTCTATAAGCTTGTACAATGATTCTGAATGGTACACTAGCTGGTACACG
Source organism: Pinus taeda (assembly GCA_000404065.3). NCBI lineage: Eukaryota > Viridiplantae > Streptophyta > Pinopsida > Pinales > Pinaceae > Pinus > Pinus taeda. Next base: position 77,221 of record APFE031251856.1, read on the forward strand.
GGGTCTGCCTAGTAGATTCCAATTGAAGGAAACAACTAGGTTGCTTGGAGGTGGGACCGAATAGACGGTTGGATATGACTCTCATGAACTTACTTCCTACGGTAAAGGAATGGGTAGACTGCCCCCAAGTTTATCAGAGTCTGTGTTTACGAAAATAATTTGAACGATGTCATTTTCTTTCTCTTCATTGATGGTATCATTCGAAGATGAACCTTCTGAAGGCAAGACCGGATCAACTACCACCTCGATCTTTTGACTTTTGTCTAGTATGGATTTAGAGGGTTCATTTTCAATGATAGACGTTTCGGCCGACCACAATGGCATGTCAGCCGGATTTTCAACCAGTGGTGGACTCGGCAAGAGTTTCTTATATCCAGGAGGGAGCCATAGCTGTGAAGCAGGACGGTCATTGAAAAATCTTTTAGATTCATCTAGGAAGGGACAACGGTGGACGAGGTGATCGCCTTCACACAATTTACAAGGGAATTTGTGATTCCTTTCCTATCCAGACACTTCACTTTCACTGCTTGATGGTGTGCTTTTATCATGATCATCAGAGGTTGACGACACTGGATTATGCAAACGTGGAGACCAATACCTTAAGATCCGAGGGATGTAAGGACAATCTCAATGATAGTGGTCTCCTTTGCAAATGACGCATGGAGATTTAGGTTTAGGTGGTCTGGTGTGAGGATTTTCGCTAGACGACGCATGGTTGCCCCCTTTCACTTTTGGTTCTTTCTTCTTCTTTTCTTTTTTCTCTTTTCGCTTCTTCTTCTTCTCAGTTACTTGATATTTAGCTTTACCAGCTTCATCAAGCGAAGAGGAAGGAGGAGAGGGAGAAACGGATGAAGTAGAAGACTGGGGGGTAACTCTAGTATCATCTAGTTGCTAACTTGACTGTTCAGGAATTATGGTATTTTGAATGACAGAGGTAGAGAAGAGCCATATGGGAAAACCAATCGTCAACCCTGGAAGTGACAATGTGTCTATATGGGGTGCACCAACATCTCCCCAAGAGGAGAAAGGACTAGGCTTTCCTCCAAGGGGAGATCGTTGGTTGGTAGACTCCATTTTTCTCAACCTAAAGACCAACGAGGGAACTTGTGATGTTATTCCGATTAAAATAAATTTTAGACGCTTTTTCACAACTTTTTTTTTCACTTTTTAAGAGTCGAGAAAAAATAAAAGATGACTCTAGTCGCCTTTGATTTTTAATGAACCTGAAGTGACAAGTGCTCAGATGGACCTTTTCTTTTAAGGAGTCTGAAAAGGAATGAAAGAGACTTCTCTAGAAATCTAGGTAGAGGGGATTACCAAACCAATCACAAAATTGCAGATACTTTTTACAGTACAACAGTCAATCTTCCTGAATGTTGTTTTCAGTGCATTGTGATCGATAGGGTGGTAGACACGACTTCCTAAGGATAAAGGATATATCCTATTGTAGTCTCCCCATATATACTCGACGGTACATGGGAGCACATGTCCATATTGGTACTTGTCATCTCATAGTGGAGGAATCACCCAACCAACAATGAAAACAACATTTACCAGGGTTTACGATGCTGGAATACGACTCTATCCTAGACTTCTAGATGTTGTGTATTAGGTTCCAAAGCATTTTTAGATTCATAAAATTTATTTTATAGTTGATCTTGTTTAAAAATTTTCCTTTCAGGTTCACCACGTGATGTGTATACAATTCCTAAAATGTAGTCTAATATGATAAACAACTATTTAATCTTCTTTTGGCAATGAAAATCCTAGCTACTAAGGAAAGAAAATTGAGAGTCTTTCAACAAAGAGCACAGAGCACACACTAAATGCATTGTCCTAAATCAAACCAAGCAGTCTAAATGCAAATGCACATGCATGTATTTGTTTTCAGCCTTCTTAACATATGAATGACGATAAGAAAGCTAAGTGCAAATCTGAATTATTTTGAAAGCGACAATACTTATCAAATTTCTTTTCAAAATGAAGTGAAGATAATGGCAACACTTTGCGATTTTTAAATGAAAATTGTTTTGGACACTTTAAAAACTACTAATTCAAATCATATACAAGAGTAGCAATACAATTGACTATCAAGAACAATGGGATTCTCTTCTATGATTGAAAACAACACTTCTGACACTTTCAGATTAGGAAACGACAGTTCGACTATGCTACTTCTTTGCAAAAGAGAACTAAAAATGGCGCACAATACATAAAAACACTTACAATTCTTTGCACAATAGAGGTGGAATGATGGAAGAGAAGGGGGTTTTCACAAAGATATACTGACCATAAACAACAAAACTCCTGAATAGAACTGAAAAGAGTGAAGAAAAACCAAAGTCTGATGGTAAAATTAACCTTCCCTGACCATCGCACTTGTCAAACAGGGAATCCAGTATGCATATCACCTACTGCACATGGGAAGTGCTATGCATACAGACTACCTTGAAGGGAGGGTGCGATGGTACCAGTGTGAGACTTTTAACCAGTCTTTGTTCACAATTTATAGTTCAGTTCAGGGATTTAGGCCGAGTAAGTGATGTTTAGTAAATGTAAATCACAGGGGTTGATCTAAGGAGGTTACTAGAGCCACCACTTAGGGCAATTAGAACATTTGCATATCGATTGTTCAATTTATAAACAAAACCCAGAGATAGACTGAAGCAACATTGATCTACTTTGCATTTGCATAACAAATGTAATTCGAAGGCTAGCTGGCTTGACTTCAGGCTCCGTCTGTAAGTTTATAAAACAAACAAAGATAGACTAACAAACAATCTATTCGCTCCCCAGTGGAGTCGCCATTTTGTTACCGGGAATAGTTTCCACTCGAAGCTTCTATTCCCACTAATACTAGGAGCTATCTTAGAAAGAAACAAGTAAAGACTGCTTTAACTTTCCTTTATGAAAAAAAGATAAGAGTGGAACAAAGGACACCAACCTTAGTCTTGCGCTTGGTTCCTTGCTTGATTCCTCTCCTTCTTGATAGATCTTTACCGCTTCTTCTTCTTCTGCCTAGTTTCAAAGAGGTACCGTGGAATCAAAGCAGCATAATACTATGGAAGAATAGAGATCTATATTCATAAATAACACAGGACCAGATATGTATTAACCATACAAATGAATATACAATCAAACATACAAGAATGTGCAGGAAAACTTGAATACCTTTATTAATATCAAGAATGGCAAGAGGATTACAACCAATTATTCTGACCCAACATCATCCTCCAGCAACAAAGCCCTTCTTCACCTCAAGTAAAGCTTATATCACCCAACACTATGAAGTTTCAACAGAAAACCAACAACACATCTCTACAAGATACAAAATTCCAACCCCCCGGATCTCTGTGATGAGGGATCCATATATAGATGATTGTAGGGGGGTGAGCCATCTTCTGGGGTCTTGATTAGTGTCCTCTCTCTAATAGTTCTTGATTCCACTTGGAGACTAATGATCTCTTACTCATCCCTGGTCGAAAACAGAGAGGCAAATGTCAGAGGGGAAGCTTCTGGAAGATTCTATGATCTTCCACCTCGCAAACTGTCTCTGCCATTTGTCCATTCTCACCCATCACACCCTTTACACTGGGAAGGTGATATTCATCGCACCCTCTACACTAGGTATTCAGTATGGTCCAGTTTTGACCATTTCAGAGCAGTTTTTAGTGGAGAACTTCTGGGAGATGATGTAATCAGCTAACGTTGTTCCTTTAGGTAGTGAAGCAACACTTTTAGGGACTTAGGAGCCCTCAGTTTATGGAAATTTATGATTGGGGTTGCAGTGCCGAAAAATATCTATAACAACAAGCTGTGCTTCCTGAACTTCTACCAAAGTGCGAAAAATTCAACATATTCAACAAGCCTGACTATGCCAATCCAACCACCCATTGTTGTCGTTCTAACCTTGTCACACCATTCTTAGGGTAGTGCACTTGTTTTAATTACTTGCCTAGTGTGAACTGTAAATATTTATTCTTTTCACTAAAATAATTTTTCGCAAACTTCAATTACGAAAGCTTTCCAACATTTTCTATAATAAATCACACTGACTCCAGCAATAAAGGTGTGAAGGTGACATACTTTATGTCATTCGACTCTGCCACTAGTTTTGCATCTGGTTTTCTTGGTGGAATATATTGATGCAAGAGCAACAAGCAACAAAGCAAACAAATTGGACGAGAGGATCAAAACAAAAGAAAAGCGCGATTTAAAGCAGAAAAATAGATTTAAAAGGGATAAAGCAGATTTAAAGCGTGCATGCATGAAGCTTTTATGGAGAAAATAAGGAGAGGATAGGATTGATCCTTCCTAAAATTCTTATATAATTGTAATGTGATAGGGTGTGAGAGATATATCTTATTTGTGAGTAAAATTGTGTGTGATCAAGATGTAGTCCATTGTGAGCTGGGTTTTAAGGCTGAAATGACTTAGCCTGGAATGTAATTTGTTCTATATATATATATATATATATATGAAACGTGTTCTAGTATTGTGTACGCTTGTGTGTATTGTATAATTAAGTTAAATCTTGTGTTCAAGCTTGTTGATCTAAATATCGTTTAACTGTTATATGTAAATGTTTGTTGAAGACAGCGTGCAGCGCAGAGGAAGATTCTGATGATAATTCCAGGCGGTAAAAGGGTGTTGGGTATATTGAATTTAATGATGCTAATGTTGAATTGGTGGAGGATCTTGTTTTTTTTATAAAGAAATTGGGATTTTGGGCAACCCCCAAATTCCCATTTTCATCAGGTGGTATCAGAGCAGTAAGATTCTGCGGAAAGAGGTACAGTTGTGTTAAAGATAGAGAGTTTATGGTCTTGCTATTGTGCAGATGATAGCAGAGGAAGGTGAGAAGATTTGCAGCAACCTAGAGAAGGATGCCAAAAGACCGAGTGCGGAGGGCTTGGTGAGGTATCGTGTAACAGAGGAGGCTGTTACTGTAGAGGTCGGTTGCAACTCACATAAATCATGGAAGCAGTTATAGTGAAAGAATGCAGTGGATAAAATTGCTATTATGAAGACCAGAAGCATATGACCAGGAGGTCATAAATTTTTGTGCCTCGGGAGTCTGATGCAGGAGCAATAAGAAACAAAGCAAACAAATTGGACGAGAGGATCAGAACAAAAGAAAAGCACGATTTAAAGCAGAAAAATAGATTTAAAAGGGATAAAGCAGATTTAAAGCGTGCATGCATGAAGCTTTTATGGAGAAAATAAGGAGAGGATAGGATTGATCCTTCCTAAAATTCTTATATAATTGTAATGTGATAGGGTGTGAGAGATATATCTTATTTGTGAGTAAAATTGTGTGTGAGCAAGATGTAGTCCATTGTGAGCTGGGTTTTAAGGCTGAAATGCCTTACCCTGGAATGTAATTTGTTCTATATATATATATATGAAACGTGTTCTAGTATTGTGTGTGCCTGTGTGTATTGTATAATTAAGTTAAATCTTGTGTTCAAGCTTGTTGATCTAAATATCATTTAACTGTTATATGTAAATGTTTGTTGAAGACAGCGTGCAGCGCAGAGGAAGATTCTGATGATAATTCCAGGTGGTAAAAGGGTGTTGGGTATATTGAATTTAATGATGCTAATGTTGAAATGGTGGAGGATCTTGTTTTTTTTATAAAGAAATTGGGATTTTGGGCAACCCCCAAATTCCCATTTTCATCATATATGGTGGGTGACGTGACGGAAACGCTGCACCATCCATTTCAATTTTCACTTACTCTTCTTATTCCTCACTATCTCTCACATGTTCGAGCTCTTTCTCAGGCTTAACAAGTCTCTTTTCTTGTTTCTTCTTCGTTCACTACTTTCTAGTCATTTTCTTTCATGAAGACCTTCACTACATCCGTTGAGGTTGTTGTGATGTTGCTATGGGTATATTAGATGATGCTTCCATGACTCCAGCTAAGCCCTTCTCACTAAATAAATGAAGAATTTCTTCAAAGGAATCCTCAGATGACATACGACAGCAAATATTTCTTCAAATTCTCTGGAATATCAATATTTGAACTCTCATGACAGCAAAATGCCAAATCTGGGCAAGACACGAATTTTGATAACAAACCTGAATTTCTTACCTCATCATTAGCTCATATTGTGTTCATTAATTTCATATATATGGCTAGATCCTCTCAATATGTCCTCATAAATACATCTTTCTACTTTTTTCAACAGAAACTTTCCATTTTAACAGTCATATTTTCCCAGCGAACTTCGATGCATCCCATATTGTAGTGAAGAAACCCCTCTTATGTCAAGGCTACTATGAACTTTGACATAATGGAAACTGTAGTGAAGTAACTTCCTACATAAAATCTCTCTCTGCTGTGTATATTATAGTACAGTGCCCACTTTTAACTACAACTGGCATTACAACTCTTCTCCTTTCTTCGGAGAAAAGCTATAGGGGTAGGGTTGTCCCTATACAACTTCAACCTACTACCATTTACTCTTCCTTCAACCAATTCTCCATTTAGCTTTGGTAATTGAAATTGCGCCTCCATCAGTAATATGCTTAATAATGAATGGGTCCAACGAATGCATCTTGAGTTTTCCTAGAAATTCTACAAACGTATTGCTAGAAAGGATAACAAGGTCTTCTACGTGGAAGTTCTTCTACTTAATTTTTCTATCATCCCAAGCCTTTTCTGTTGCTTTCTATACCCATTGATGGAATCCTAGTATAAATCTATCTTCCTCCAAAGAAAGCAATTGCGAAATTCTTTTCTGCATTATATCATGGTCTTATATATTTGTAAAAGTTACAATCCTTAAGCTAGGCATGATGTACTCTAAGGGAATCCCAATTTATTTCCCATAAACTAACCTGAAGGGTGTCTAACCTTCAATGTTTTACATGTGGTCCAATAAGCCCATGAATCCTAGATCTCCTATTATACCCTTCATCTCTAAAAACTTGGTGGGAAACAATTCTTAATATTCATGAAGTAACTCTATAACTTTACTGAAACATGGGTTCCTTCTCTGATCCTATCTTCACCTTCTTGGTCTTCAGTGGTTTCGTTATGTCTGGTATCTCTAGCTCAAGTCTGGTTATTTCAAGGTATCCTTCTGACTCGGGTATGTCGATGTTGCGAGGATCTTCTTCTTCATCTATAGTAAGGTTATAACACTCCAGTGCATTTTCTATCTGTGCAGCCCAATGATGTTGCTGCCATGTTAGTGGGGTTACATTCTCAAATATCCTCTTCTTGACTATGTAAAGGGGAAAATCTATGTATGGGAAATCATCCCCAAAGCTGAATTTTAATATGATACCATCAACCACGTCTGTCGAGTTTGCGATACCATGTTGAAGCTCTATGTATAGTTACCAGTTTTTAGGGATTTTCTCTAATGTGTGAATGAATCCATGTACCCGTTCTTGTTGTGGAATATCATTCCATGCTATAATGCATAGCTGGATATGCTTCCTAGATTAGTTTTACCATCATATTTGATCTCCATATTTGTATCTATCTGTCCAAACCTTATCCACATCAATCTTCAATGTTATTTCCAACCTCCTATATTCTTATTGTATGCATTCCACCATCTAGCAAGGGTAGATTTTAGGGCTATATCCAAGGTTGACAACATTTGATTTTGTGGAACTTGTTCTTCATAATCATGAAGAAAAATATTTGCATCACCTAAGCCATCATAAAAAGGAAGATTACATACCTCATATATCATACAACAAACTTATTTGGTAATTCGTGAAAAACAGATTGTGGATACTTCATGTAGTGTATTTTGTTAGTTCTCCAACTCTTATTATGAGTCGGAGGTATGAGAAATGTCACGCTCCCAAATCAATTTTCCATCTACATTAGGGTTAATACAACCCTATTCCTTTGCTGTAATTTGATAGATTGTGTCTATGTGAGCTGTGCAATATTCATCTTTGACTGGTTTTATATATGTTACTCCTTTTGATGGATCCAAGGGAACAATTACTCTCATATTGTTTCCTTCAAATATTATCTTTCTCTTCTTCAGATTAATTATGGCCATATTGTCAAATTCCTAGTAAGTTCCAAGTAATGCAGGATAAGGGATACTGTCGTCGACGATCCCTATTACTTCAAAATCTGAAGTAGTGCAAAAGCCTTCAATATCCACTATGACACCTTGTGGTCTTCCTAGAGGGAAGCTATTTTGTTGATTTGCAATCCTTAACTAAATAGGTTACCACTATAGCTTTGTCTTACCCATTAATTTCCATGTATGCTTCATCAAGACATTAGCATCAAAACCCATATCCAAAATAATTTGATCCATCTCATACTCTCGTATCTACACACCAAGCCTCATTTATCTTCTGGTTCTCTTCTGTTGATGAAAATTATTGACTGCATGCATCTCACTTCACAACGTTTCTATGGATGTACAAGAATCTATCAACTCTTGAATCTCTTCTAAACCCTTTTTATCTCTAAATAATTTAATACAACTCTACAAAATAGAATTTGAAAAACCTACTTGATTTGTTGAATCCTGGTCTTGTGTAGGAGCTCGCTTCTGTATAAAACTTAATGACACGCCGTATTTATTTTTTTTTATCTTTATTTGGTTGTGCATTAGAGGTCGAAGCTCCAGGATCCATAAAATTTTGCTTTACTTCCATAAATACTTATTTTTCTTTCTGAATATAGAATACATGAACTTTCTTAGCAATATTTTTGACCCATGCACTTTCATATTATTTCTTTTTCATCCACTTTATCACTACCGATCGTAGTTCCACTTCTAGTGACAATACTAATTCGAGGTTTGTGAGTCCTCCTTTTAGTAGTCATCATTTGAATATTTTTTGTCGGTCGTCGATTCCGTTTTTCTTGCATCTGCACCATAAGTATAGGAAATTCATCAATTACATGGTCAAAGGATTTATAATACTTACATGTCATTGTGGGGTTTGGCAATCTCTTGAAAAATGATCTAGTAGGCCACAATTATAGAAACTTATTTGTCCACGTCCTCGACCAGCTCCACCACCTCGACCTATTCCTGGTAACCTCCTCAACCACCATGTCATTCATTGTCATCATGTCCATGCTATTCTTCTTGCATTCTATAAGCATGTCCACAACGCTCCAGCATTAGTTCGTAAGCCCGACAATTATTCTCATCATGTCCTACTGATATATAGAATTTGCAATATAGATTCCTTGAAGTCTGTACTTATTTATGTAACAAGAAAAAATAGTCTAAATGATGTTGGCCTCTAGTCTTATATATTATGCACCACATACTAGATCTCTCATTCAATGGATTTGGTGCCCCACCACCCATGTAATCCCTGAAGGTAGGGTACTATTATTTAGAATGGCCCTCCGATATACACTTCATACACCATACTTCTTCTCTATTTTTTTTTTTTTGTTGATGTCTTGTATATGTAGGGTTAGATTCACCAACATATTCTAAATCTATTGGATGCTTGCATTAGTATCTCCTATAGGCAAAGCTTCCAATTTCATCACAATTTTTAGAGATTCAGATTGACTTTCTAACTTTTTTTGCATCAATGAAAATTTGATATGCAGTAGAAACACAACTATAAACCATTATTGATGTTTCTTCAGAGATATTTCGTATCTTACTTGATCCAATAACACCTTAAATCTTTGATCAAACTCCCAAATAGACTCAGTAGATTTTTGTTTCATCTCTTTCAACTTCGTGATAAACTATGACTCAGACTTCAGCTTCTTAAACTACCTTATCAGTGCTCGTTTAATATCTGCAAACATCCTGTTATGATTATTTGAATGCTTAATATACCACGTCAATTATTTATCTTGGAGCATCGTAACGAGCTACACTTTATTTATATTCTCATTGCTAATCTCCTTCATTGTCCATATAGCTTCACATGAAAGCCAAAATTGTACCAAATCTTCCAATCCAATTCCTTTGAAAATGGGTAGCTTAATATTGTCAGCCATACTTCTTAGAGTGAGGAAGACGAGTAGGGGGAGGGGTAAATCTAAAAACACTCTGGCTATTACTGGATTCTGGCTTCTATGAAGTCTTAGCTTGGGAGTGTGATTAATGTAAAGTTACCTAGGGGTTATCGGGGTGGCTCTCTTCTCTTTCACTTTTAGATCCACTCAAAAGAGGACTATTATCAGTCTCTACAAAGGTATTTGGTCTTGTCCATGAGATCTATTTTTTGTTTCTACTTGATATCTCTTTCCACTTCATGTTACTCTGATATCTTGTTCAAATTTATTCTTTCTCATTTCAAACATAAGTAAACTAGCAATCTGATTGCATTCGTAAAACTCCCTTTTTCACACAGAGGCAACTTAACCAAAGTTTCAAATATTTTAAATACTTACCTCATGGTCCTTTGAAGAATCATCTTTTCACTTCGCTATAGGGCATGGTAAAGTCTACAATAAACTGAGTAATGAATACTCTAAATATGTTATCAATCTAGAAATTGACAACCCTTGAAATCCTATTCTTAGTTATCTTGAGTCGTTGTATCAATTTAGGAGTCTACGCCATAGGTCATTCACTATTGGGATGCGGTCCCCTGGGTTAGTTTGGGGTTAAGATAATGAAAATTTTGGTACAATTTTGTAAATAATGTAAAGTCTCCACGATTTGTGGATGCAGAGCGCTTAGATGATTAGGAGTCAAAGGGGCTTAACCACTTGTTTTGAATAAGTTTTGAGTCAGGTTTTGAGATTCACCCATCATCCGTGGACCATGGCATTATATGAAAAAATTCTATAAATAGTGAGTTTTAGCAAAAGGAAGAATGAGAACTAAGGAGGGAAAAAGATAATGAATTGGGTTGATTGAACAAGCTCAGGCAGGAAGGCTTTTCTTCTCGTGCTTAGGTAGAAAGGGAAAGGCTATGTAGTTGAGTGCGTGGAGGCCTAGGTAGAGTCTGCAACTGAGTGCACAGACCCCTAGTGTTGTGTGCGCAAGGTATTTTTGAGTCTCTAATTAGTGAATCGAGACCAATAAAGACACGTTTTTGAAGAATTATTGAGTAAACCTCTTTATGTCTATTTAAGTTATATGTTGTTGATGAATGACTCATTTTATGAAATATTGATTGAATGCTATGCAAATCTCTTGAATAAGTATTAATAATGTATGCAATGCATGGTTAATACATTCACGAAGACTCTCGTGATTCCTCTTATGTTTATTAACAACTTAAGTAGATATGCGAGCACACCAATTTAGGATTACTTTCTGATGCATGTAAGTAGGTAAATTCACTGGTAAAGGTCCACAAGGAATGATCATAGACCTTAGTGCGTGTCTAAAGGCTATTTTAACAAGATTTGTAGTAACAAGCCCTAAGATTTTATCGATATATGTGAAGCTAGATCTAAGGCACTGGAAGACATCACACTAGTCTCTAGATGTCGAAACTTAGTTCTTACATCCCCCCATATTGCATTGGGTGAGAGTACAGCCTGTGCTACGCGAGTTACTACTGAAAGGGCCAATACTATAGGGTTTTTTTGGTTGGTGCAACTAACTCTGAACTCGGGTCAGGGCCTCCTAAGCCAACAAAAGGTTCCGTTGCCCGGATAGAGATCTTATTGAAAGAGATGTGTGGTTCCACATCATTGGAATTCAACCAAGAAAGAAATTGAGAAGTGGTTCGATCGGAATATTCATGAGTTCGCGGCACAAGAAAACAAGAATCTGCGCCTGTCTAAGGAACAGTGGTTGAAGAGGTATCTGTATACAGAGATACACAAGATCTTCTTCTACACCTTCCCCATTGAACTCTATGAGTGGTTGTCTAAATTGATAGATAGTCAAGGAATGTGGAAGATCGATATTCCTATAGTGTTGAATTCAGAATTAGTGTGACGAATAGAAGCCTCTAAAAACAAGATTGTGTGGGCTGTCAATCATTTGCTCGATCAAACTATAGGAGGATTTGTTACAAAATTTGTAGTTGATACCTCAGTCATCTATAGCGAAGTGGAGCGACGATTCTTCAAGGGACCATGAGATAAATACTTAATATCATCAAAATACTTGTATTAAAATGTTGTTATCTGAAAAATGGGTGATTCCATTACCTTGATGTTTGGAGCTACATGAAGTGGATGATTCATTAGAAATCACGAAGGATGAAGACCAAATATAGTCCATTGATTGGACCTCCTTCAAGTGATGACAAAGGGGCGGGGAAGGCTATGTTGTGAAGCACTATTCAACTAATCACTTAGGGAATTCCTCTAGCAAATCATCCTTCCACTCCACCTCCACCTCCACCTCCACTGCATACACCTTCGCCCACATCCCCACCTCAACCACCACCATTCAACATGGTGAATGCGATGAAGATGTCAATCTTCAAGGGCATAGGAAGTGAAGATGCAGAGTAGTTCTGGTTTGTTGTGAATGTTGTATGGACAATGCAACATATTGCTGATGACAATATAAAGAAGGCACAGTTGGTTACTACTTTGCAGGATCACACACTAACTTGGTACATTAAGTATTGTTCTAATAATATTTTTTCCATGCTAGGAGAGACTAAGGTGATTTAAAGAAAGGATTTTAGTAAGCATAAGTATGACTCATAGCTAGTAATTGGATTTAGAGAGATCATGATGAGGGTCGATGAGACGGCTTGTGAATTTGATTAGAGGTTTAAGTGTCAGATAAGAGAGGCCAATATGCATATCACAGATAGACAGCATCATGAATGATTTATAGTGTCACTTTTGCCCCACTTGAGAATTTCCCTGTCACAACAGAAGATAGAAACATAGGCAAAAGCTTTAGAGATCGCAATGCAGCTAGAGGAATCCCTTATTCAGGATACAAACCTGGGAGTACATTAGATCCACTCATAATTAGCAAGCTTACTCCTATAGTTACAAAGTTTGAAGAAATACAAGGAGACTAAACTAGAAGAATGCATGGAAGTTTGGTGTTTGAAGTGCAAGAGCCATGGGCACGATGAGGATCACTCTCCCATGTACGAGAATTATATTACAGGAGGGGTCCAATACCCCTAAAGCCAGAATCCCCAGGAAGTCTGAGCGTGGGGGCTGTGCTATGGTGTGATATTTCTCAAGTTACTGGCCAACATGCAATAGATAATTCTCATTCACTTCAAAATTTCGTCCAGATATCCCAGCAATTATTCTATAACTTCAACAAATCTGTGGGCCACGATGAGTGCCACTGTCAAAGCTATGAGGTGATGATGGAAAGAAAACCTACACACCAGATGCAGGTAGAAACTTGGCCTCCATATCAAGGAGTTGGAGGAGCACACAGAGGTTATCAGGGTTGAGGATAGGGCCAAGGAGGAGGCAGATCTTGTAGAGGTCACAGTCAGATTATCTGCTACAATTTTGGACAACCAGGGCACTATGCACGCGAGTCTCATAATCTTGCACACCCATCATGCTAATACTGCAGACAATTTTACCATACTATAAAAGAATGACCGGTGCTAATAAGTAAAATGAAAGAGATGAAAACACAACCTCAAGAACCTACATAGAATCTATAGATGATGAGGGTTGAGCCCTATGAAGAATAAAAAGGCATTAATATTTGGCTAAGAAATGGAAAGACAATGAGCACTGATAAGGGTAAACAACCTGAAGAAGAAGGATGGGTCTACAAAGCACCAGAAAAAGAAGTCGGCTTTGACCTAGACTACGCTAAGGAAACTTTGATGGAAGCCAAGAAGATATTCGTGGAGGCCTCCATCTCAAGCAGCCAGGTTAAGATTCAAGAAATCAGCTTTCCTATAAAGGTTGATCCTTCTATATTCACTGGTTTTTGAAAACTGACATAAATCTTCTGGATGATACAAAGGTTGTGGAAGGCCAACAATAATTAATAAATAAATGTGTTGGCAAAGAGGAAGTCCCTAATGGACACCGTGTGGTCAGAAAGATTTTCAATCATAAGGAACAAATAGGACAGGAGATGAGGCTAACCATGTAGATAGGTGATTATGAAATGGATCAGGTCATCTTGGATCTAGGTTCTGATGCAAATGTTTTACCCAAACAAACATGGGAAAGGATGGGGAGACATGCACTATAATGGTCTCTTATTCAACTCAGGATGGTGAACCAGCAAAAAGTCATCCCCATGGGATGATTATATGGCCTAACAGTTGATATTGAAGGTGTGAGCATGGTGGTAGACTTTGAAATTATAGAAATCATTGACGACAGTAATCCCTACCACGTGCTCCTAGGAATTGACTTGGCTATTGATATGAATGGGGTCATTAATTTGAAGAAGAGAATGATTTCATTTGAAATGAATAATGATAGTTTTTGTCGATGGAGACATCAAAAAAGAATGATTAAGCTACAATTTGGGCATGCTAAAACTAGAATGATTGAGAAGTATAATGGAAAGGATGATCCACGTGATCACCAAGAAAAATGGACTAAAGCATGGGAAATAGAACTGCAACCGTAGTGGGTACACATGTTTTTCCATACCTTGGATAATTCCCACAAACTGGTATCTAGAAACAGATTTCCACCATGGGAAAACGATGTGGGATGCATTGAAGGAAGGGTTCTTATTGACTTTCAATTTCGAGGACAGGTTTACAAGCATCAATGAAGCACTGCAAGAAATTAAAATGGTTATATTCATAACATCAATGGAACTTATGGAATGGACCCAACCAGACTGGAGCACCCAACTATTCCACACACTAGAATGCTATAATGTGACCACTGAAGAGGAAGAGGAAGAGCCAAGGAAAATCAATATTCCGGAGGTGGAAGGGCATCATGAAGTTAAAGGACCACAAAGAGAAAAAAAGGACATCTCTGCATCTTTGAAAACAAAGGAAGTGAACATTAGCACTATGGAAGAACAAAAGTTCACAAAAATTGGAGATTACTAGGATGATGCTACTGTAGATAAAGTTGCTTAATTATTCCACGAATAATAGGATCTCTTTCCAACTAAGTTTTTAGATCCAAATGGCATAATCAGTGATTTGGGCATTATTAACATCAAACTAAAACCAGACACAAAGACTATTAAACAAAGGCCTTATTGGATTAATCCTAAGTATAAGGAAAAGGTTTGATAGGAGCTGGATAAGATGATGGAGGCAGGAATCATAAAACCTGTAGAAGAATCTGATTGGGTGAGACTGATGGTGGTTCAAGATAAGAAACAAAAATGGAAAATAAGGATCTCCATTGATCTGTGGAAGCTTAATGATGCATGTGTCCATGATCCATTTTCGATGCCATTGATAGACGAAGTGCTATACAATTTTAAAGGGTAGTAAGCCTACTCCATTACTGATAGGTTTTCACGATATCATCAAATCAAGATTGTGCTAGAGGATAGAAGAAAAAAAACCTTCCTGATGGAGTGGGGTTCTTTCCAGTAAACTGTGATGCCCTTTGGACTAAAGAATGCACCTGTGATATTTTCATCGTAGTCATAACAACATTCAAGGAGTTCATTCATATGTTTGTGGAAGTATACTTTGATGACCGGATGATGTTTGGATTAGTAAAGTGCCATGTAGCAAGTCTCCGCCTGATATTGGATACATGTCACAGATACCAAATCGCGTTGAAATTGAAAAATGCATATTTTATGTTCCTTTTGGGATCTTGCTAGGTCATGTTATGTACAAGCAAGGATTATTGTGGATGTTGCAAAGATTGGGGTAATTGTGAACTTGAAGGCCCCTAGGAATGTCAAGCAGCTACGCACAACGCTGGGACATATGGGATACTATAAAAATGTTATTAAAGCCTACATGCAAATTATTTTGCCCATGGAGAAACTGGTAAAGAAGGACACAACATTATGTTGGGACGAAGAATGTCAGCGTAACTTAGATGTATTTAAATAAAATATGGTTACTGTGCCGATCTTAGTATTTTCTGATTGGAAAAAGGAGTTTCATGTACATGTGGATGCCTCTTTAATTGTGTTTGGTGCAGTGATAACACCGGTCGATGAAGGAGAAATGGACCGTCCTATAGCCTTCGCAAGTAGGAAGTTATCAATGATTAAGAAAAATTATTAAATGACTGAGTGCGAAGGGTTGGCCATGGTGTACGCTCTACAAAAATTTAGGAATTATCTATTAGGGGGTCATTTCAAGATGTACACCGATCATTCTGCCTTGAAATACCTGGTCAACAAGCCTTTGTTGGGGGGGAAGATCTACAGATGGTTGCTATTATTTCAGGAGTATCACTTTGAAGTCATTATGAAACCAGGGGGGTTAAATGCTACACCTAATCATCTGTCGCGAATCAAAATAGGAGAAGAACCTCATAATTTAGAGGAAGGGTTGCTAGATTCATGGTCCTTTGCAGTGCACGTAGTGGATGACCATTTTATAGACATTATTCACTTCTTGACAAGGGGGATGGCACCAGAAAGATATACAGGTGAGTAGAAGAAGAAATTAGTAGTGCGCGCAGTTGATTTTTCAGTTATTGTGGGAAATTTGTATAAAATGGTTACAACTGAAATATTGTGAACATATGTGCCAGAATTTGAGCGGGGCAACATTCGCCGAAGCTCATGGGGGATCTGCAGCAGGCTATTATGCAGGCAAAGAAAATACGCATAAGATTTTGCACACATGTCTATGGTGGCCAACACTGCACAAGGATTCCAAGGCATATTGTAAGGTGTGTGATGCATGTAAATGAACTGACAGGCCATCATGAAGAGATGAGTTACCACTACATCCTTAGGCATCGTTGCAACCCTTTTAGATGTGGGCGATTGATTTTGTTGGGCCAATTCAGCCCGCTCGAAAGAATGCGGGTGTGCGTTATATTGTCACTGCGATGGAATATCTAACGAGATGGGTGGAAGCACAATTGGTTAAGGATTTTATAGGGGCTACCATAGAAAAATTCTTGTTTGAGCATGTCTTAACCAAATTTGGATGCCCGAAAGTGTTAATGAGTGATAGGGGTACGCACCTTCTAAAGAAAATGATCAGTGTGTTGACTAAGGAGTTTCAAGTCTACCATTAGAAGAGTACATTTTATCACCCATAGGCCAACGAAACTATTGAAACCTTTAATAAGATTTTGGAGAACGCGCTGATAAAGATCTGTAATATGCAGCAAAATGACTAGGATGTAGGCATACTGGCAGTACTCTGGGCTTATAAGACCACTTATAAGAAGCTGATAGGGCAAGTGTCATTCATATCAGTATATGGGGTCGAAGCCATAATTCCAAAAAAATATATTGTGCCTAGTCTACACATTGCAGCTTTAACAGATATAGTGGATTGTGAAGCCTTAGAGGAATGGCTGGCATGCCTAATGGAGCTTGAAGAAGATCGATTTTTCGTAGGATTCCATCAACAAGTATAGAAGGAACGTGAAAAATCATGGCATGACCTTCATATAAAGCTTTGCACGTTCAAGGTAAATGATCTTGTCCTCTTATATGATAGTAAATTCTAGATGCATTTGTTAGGGCCATATATTGTCAAAGAAATTATAGATGGTGTCACAGTTCAGCTCACGAAGCTAAATGGGGACCCCTTCCTAGGAAGAGTGAATGGGAGGAGATTGAATTTGTATATAGGGGATCCTGCGCAATGGTTATATGGTAGCAGGATAGTCTTAGTGCTCAAGGCTATTGCAAGAGAGGGTGGGACTATAAACTACACTTTTTGTTTTAAAGGAAAAAGTAGCGAGTAGGCTGCGTGGAAAGTGACAAAGATGAAACCAATTAAGCTGCACTCAAGAGGATGCACCAAAAGGGTAGGCACCATGTAGCTTGGTAGGAAAATGACTTTTGGAGTTACAGTTCATGACTTGATAGCCAAAAGATGGTTAAGTGGAGCAGGGTGGCAATAATTAAGGAAACATATGTTTTAATATCTACCTCCAAAACAAAATTTATTATCAGAATTTGGGGGAATGGTCATATTTGAATTCAAAACCCCCTACAAATTACGCGTGTCAGTCCAACAGAGAACACTTTGCACTCTAATACTTATTGCTGAGTTTTGTTGTCTATTGCCTATGAGTCGAGCATTGTAGGAAGAATTCCCATCATGAGTAAACGTTTCTCCCATATCCTGTGAGTTATTTATGGAGAGAATGACTACCACCAACCCTACTGAAGACCTATGTTCGGATGTTGCTGTGTCTAATGCACCAGGACCAGAAGTTTTGATTGTAGAGGCTACACCTACAGTTCCCACATCATCGAGGTTTCCTAGGCCAAAATAGACTATGACGAAATAAAAACAACATGCAATGAAAGAAAAGAAACCAACAATGAAGAAGAAATAGAAGAAGTCATTTCTTGTGTGCACATCACCAAAGAAGCATACCAAAGCACAGGCAAAGTAGGAGAAAGATAAGTAGCAAAAGAGAGTAGTGGACTTGAAGGCGGGAGAATTCCAGGGAATGGAGGATATTGATGCTGAAGAAGTGGAACCCATGATGAGGCTACCTAAGTATATCCCTCAACGAAAGGGGAAAGCAAAGTTAATGAAGGACCCTGATACTGAGAATTTTAGAGTGTCCATGCCCCTGCTACCTGAGCAGGTCCCTTTTGAAGGTCCTCAGCTCACATGGATCTTGTTGTTAAAAATGGAGGATTGGGACGTTGCAGACCACACTAAATTTGCACATTTGGTCGCAGAAAAATATATGAGGAAGGTCTATTATCAAGAAATGGGTGTTACAACATTGGAGATGATTTAATGGGTCTGTGGTGTCGAGAAATCAGGGTTGCTTAATCTTCCGTTGGTGCCAAATTATCACTGCACACCCATTAATACGATATGTGTGCACCATCTCCTCACACTAGTGCATGATGGGTGCTTATGGCTAGGAGAGCCTATCCCAATCATTAACATGTTGATTCATCAAATCACATGGCTAACTTACAAAGGTACGAACCCTGCTAAGGTGTTTGGAGGGAAGACTAGGGAGAAAGAGCTTGTAGACAAGATGAAGAAGGATTATGGCATCCTCAAGAAGTCGTGAGGGTATTCACTTCTTTCTATTAGAGACTAAGAAGTTCAATTTTATGCCCAGATTTTAGTAGGGAAGGTTATGAGAAAATTTTGCACGGACGAAGTTCCGATGCTAATAGTTTCACTTGCTATGCAGTGCACGAAAGGCATACAATTTAATTGGGCCAAGTACCTTTGTCAAGAGTTCCTAAGGAAATGCCTTAAGGCCTAGAAGGAAACCAATCCATTTGACTATGCTTGGTTGCTACTATCATTCGTGCTCATTGCATGGAGATTTCTCAAGGATAGCTAATTTCCTTCAGTAGAGGGCGATCTCTATGAGATCAATGCTAAAATTTGGGACAACATAACCAAAGTGTCATAGCAATTCAAGCAAAAATACATACAGATGCTTGGGGGTGTCCAGAACGATCTGCATGAGTTGCATATCCAAGCAACCAAAATTCAGGAAGGTGTCGTCGGGAAGGTGAGCGATGCATAAGCCAGTTTCACTCGAGGAAAGAGTACAGTCAAGGAGATGGACTGGCTGCAAGATGTCAGAGTCTTCCCTTTGCCTAAAGGGTCAGTCCATGTCAAGATGGATGAACAACACGCTATGCTTCCCACATTCAAAAAATGGGATTGAAGCTTGCCACATTCTCACTTGAGTCCCTACATGCATTACATTAGGGGTTCATGGAAGAGCTCAGAATCAAAGAACAACGAGCACTCACTGCCGTCAGTGAGTTCAAAGTCAACAATCAACAATTTTTAGTTGAAAATATGTAGGCTCTAGGAAAAGGAGCCACTATAGCTGCATAGTTCACGTTTGGAGTCAGTAATAGTGGAGGCATGTAAGCAAGTTCCTAAACTTCACATCACAGAGTATGCGCAGCTTGAAGCCAAAGTCATAAAATTAGCCACTAGGGTGTGAGAGGCTAGAGTACAAATTGGCCGAGCTAGTTTCGAGTTCAACATGAAGTTTGTAGAGCTATAGTCAATGTTTCAACCCACAACTCCACTTGTGCTTTAGGAGTAGCATAGATTTATTAAGGAAGGCATAGATATCTTGGATGCCACAGTCACTGATTATGTGACGCTGTTTGATCAAGCTATGGAGTTGTTGACCAATATGGAGGAGGATCCAAACCTGCAAACATTGAACACAATGGTAAAGTAGTTGCAGTAAAAATATGATGAGGTTAGGGTGACTGCATGCACCTTAGCACCAATGCAGCGCCTTGCCAAGTTATAGGAAGGAAAGAAGCTATTGGCATAGGTAGAGGAAGCACAGAGGAAAGAGACCTTGGTAAAGGATAGATTGCAGCCTTGGTTGGATGATGCTTATCATATCATGCTCTCCATTCAAGATAAGATTAAGGGACTGCAATAGATGTAGTGGACGATAAGGCCGGCAATAGGAGGACCAACCACTGCAAAATTGGTCGAAGAAGTTCGACACGGAGGAACATAGAGGGTTGTTGAAGTTGCAGCGATCCAAGTGGAGCTGGAGGATATTCACAGCAAGATTGTGATGGCAGCAGGTTGACTTGAGGGCAAGTCATGATATTTGTGTTGGGTGTCCATTGAGATGGGGTTCCATAGGTTAGTTTGGGGTTAATATAACTGCAATTTTGGTACAATTTTCTAAATAATGTGAAGTCTCCACGATTTATGGATGCAAAGCGCGTAGATGATTGGGATTTAAAGGGGCTTAGCCCCTTGTTTTGGATAAGTTTTAAGTCAGGTTCTGAGTTTCACCCATCGTATGTGCACCATGGAATTGTATGAAAATAGTTTATAAAGAGTGAGTCTTAGTGAAAGGAAGAAAAAGAACTAAGGAGGGAAAAAGATAAGGAATTGGGTTGATTGAAGGAGCTGAGGTAGGAAGGCTCTACTTCTTGTTATTAGGTAGAGAAGGAAAGGCTCCGCAGCTGAGTACGTGAAGGCCTAGGAGAGTCCATAACTGAGTGTACAGACCCCTGTAGCTATGTGGGCAGGGAAGTTTTGAGCCTGTAATCGGTGAATTCAAATCAATAGGGACAAGTTTTTGAAGAATTATTGAGTATTTATGTTCATGTCTATTTAAGTTACATGTTGTTGATGAATGACTCATTTTATGAAATATTGATTTAATCCTACGTGATTCTCTTGAATAAGTATTAATAATGTATGCAATTCATGTTTAATACATTCGTGAAGAATCTGGTGATTCCTCCTTATGTTTATTAACAACTTAAGTAGATATGCAAGAAAAATAATTTAGGATTGCTTTCTAATGCACGTAAGTAGGTAAATTGACTGGTAAAGTTCCGCAAGGACTAATCATAGAGCTCTGCTAGAGTCTGGAGGATGTTTTAATAAGAGTTGCAATAACGAGCCCTAAGAGTTTATCAATCTGTGTGAAGGTAGATCCGAGCCACTGGAAGACATCACACTAGTCCTTGGATGTCTAAACTTGGTTCTTGGGTCCCCCCATATTGCTTCGGGTGAGACTACAACATGGGCTACATGGGTTGTTTCCGAAACGACCAGTAGTGTAGGGTTTTTTTGGTTAGCACAACTAACTTTGAACCTGGGTCAGGACACCCTGGGCCAACATTCACCCTTAAAACAATTCTTGCTTTTGGTCAACCTAGATATCCACTTCTATAACTCAAGAGGAAAATAACCAAATAAAATCTCACATTGATCTATAAAAATATACTTCTATAACGAAGATTTGCATGTCAGAAAGGGGTTTGTATTTTATTGATCGCAAATTCTCGGAATTTTAGGTCTATCCAGTCCTGAATCTCCTTCTTCCATGGGTACCGCATCCACATATTCCTCAAACAGATCTCGGTCCTGGAAACAAAACCATTTTTTGTTTTGATTTGGGCTAACCCATATTCAATCTATACTGTGCACCACTAAAACCCTTGATCAATTGCCCATTTGGCAATGACGTGCAAGCAGATCATAGTTTCACCTGAAGTGACTATGGGAGGATGAAGAACTGAGTTTCTGCAACCTTGAAGGACTATGAGATGTGGTAGTATTATGTTATCTTATTCTTAGAATTTATAAATCACTTCACCGCATTAGATCATTCACTTAAACATGCCATATAAAACCATAAACCATCACCATGATGAAGTAAAATGCAATTGTAATAACTACTACTCTACAACAAATAATAAGTAAATATACACATCAAAACACCAAATCAACATGGTTAACCCTAGTGTAGGGCTACGTTCACAAGAAATGTTTTTTAATATAATCAATTTTGAACAACAACTAGTTCTTGGCCTGTGCAGTAGTCTGCAGGTTGTTTCCGCACTCAACTATAGACTCTTCTCCAGGCGTCTACACACTTAGTGATCTGGAATTTATCCAAGACAATGAATTAAAGGTATTACAAACTCATGTACATGGATGTCCCTATGTTACTTTATGCAACAGATCACTAAGATTGCGAAATACATAGACATTCAAGCAGTTAGAGAAAACACAATAGGAAAACATGTAAATACAACAAGTTTAATAAGAAGTTCACCCAATGCTCCTGAGCTACATCTCATGGTCTAGCCTTCAGTGGTGGCCTCTCTATTATGTTTTCTAAGCAGATTTTTTACAACAGTGAGATTAATTTGAGTCTCACTCAACAGATATAGATCAATAGGACTGGAGTACACAGACTCTCCTTACTGAAACTCGACCACTATTGGTCACAGTAGTATGAGCCCAAACTAAGACTCATACATGAAATACCTATGCCAAGGAGTTCACTTGAACCTCTCAAGCCTTCTCTAGAGTGCACAGACTCTCTAGCTCTGTCTCGATGTTGCCTTTGCTCTGTAGGTCAGCTTAACCTACTTTTCTCTGCTCTTAGCTTTCTTACTAGCTTTTCTCCTTTCTAGCTGCTTACTTTGCCTCTATCAGTTCATCGCTTTAAAGCCAATTTGCTTTCTGAATATTCGTTTCTTCTTCCCACCATTCTGGTTCTTCTGCCTCTATTCATTTGAATTCCCCTGCTCTTCATCATCATCATGGTGTAACGCTTCACAGGGAGGTGGCCACCTTGTTTCATAATGAATTGAGTGTCAGTTCTCTTAGAAATGTTTTAATGGTCATTATTTCCATTTAACTCCCAGATTACTCGTGAACATTATTCCTCTACCAACTCATCGTTCACATTGGACCTCAAACCTTTACACAACTTGGCCAGTTTACCCCATTGAATCCAGTCATCCGTCAGATCGCCTGTCTGCCGTCGATCTGGAGCCTCAAGATCCTACTATCTCTATCCATATCAGGCGGGTAAGTTGCATGACATTTACCCGTCCGATGTGAGTGGTTTTCTCCCTCTTCTGCCAGACACATGGCACCCAGTCTGTGGCATCGGGTGGGACTTGGCTGAAACCGCTTACCACTCAAAGCCCTTTCGATATCCTACCAGTTTTTGTGTGGGACCCGCCTCTGATGGAATTAGTGAATTTTGTACGGTTTTTTGACTTTCCAGCTTGGGGTTTTCCTTCACTGAGGGGTTTTCCCAGCAATATGTGATTAGTGACTTGTCGCTAATCGCATATTATGTAGGTTTTAACCACACACAGAAATTCCCTGCATACGAATTCTAAAACATAGAAAATAAATAGTGTGAGAGCATAACACATAAAACACATATACATAGAGATTTTCCCTTGGATCCCAAACCTGGGACTACCAGCTTGATTTTTCATCATGTTCCTTTCAATGTTATAATACATATTTATACATGCTAAAGCATCCAATACCATGGACCAAAAACCATCACGTCCAAAACCATGGACCAAAAAACCATCACGTCCAAAACCATGACCAAAAACCATCGCTTCCAAAAAACATGTGCAAAAATCATGCAAAAAACCATAGGTGGGTCCGCCCAACCTAACATAGGGTCCAAAACCAAAATTTTTCAAGGCGTTGCCCTGGACCCCATAAAGTGGGGTTACGGGTACCCCTCAAACCCCCTGTCACCCCCCCTACTACACAATCGGTGCAACAAAGGGGGGGCTCTACCCACCCTCTAACCCCTTGGTTAACTACATGGGCTAGTCGTGTAAAGAATATAACACAACACAACATTCTCCCACTTGTTGTTTTCTTTCCACAGCGAGCCACAAGATAGATTAGTCATTTTTCTAGCCCTGAAATGCCCATTGTCTCTATACACCAAGAGAACTTCATAGAGCTCATAGATTTTGTGAATGCATTTGCAGTATTCTTCAAAGTGTCCACATTTACCAGCAACACCTTTTTGTCTTCTATCATATCCCTC
This sequence comes from Pinus taeda, assembly GCA_000404065.3. Lineage (NCBI taxonomy): Eukaryota > Viridiplantae > Streptophyta > Pinopsida > Pinales > Pinaceae > Pinus > Pinus taeda. Next base: position 101,513 of record APFE031251856.1, read on the forward strand.
ACAAAGTGATACTGAACATCAATGTGCTTTGTCTTTGAATGATATGCGGGGTTCTTTGCCAAGAAAATTGCACTTTGGCTATCATAGCCTATCCGTATAGCTCCCTGTACTAACCCCATACTTGAACACAATGTCTACAACCAAACTGCTTCCTTGCTTGTATGAGTGGCTGCGATGTATTCTGCCTCTGTAGTTGATAGTGCCACTATAGATTATTTCTTACTCATCCAACTGACTGCAACTCAAAATAGGTTAAACACATACCCACTTGTAGATCTTCTCTGATTCAAATCTCCAGCCTAGTCTACATCAAAAAAGACACGAATATCCAACATCTTGTACAATCCTGATCTTCCTTGGTAGCACAAACCATAATCACTAGGGCCACGCAAATACCTAAAAACCCGATTCACTGTTGTCCAGTGTTCCTTCCCTAGTTTTGAAATAAACCTGCTCAATACTCACACTGCATGTCCAATGTCTGGTTTAGTACATACCATTGCATACATCAGGCTACCGACTACACTTGCATATGGAACACAAGACATGTCCTCTTCCTCTTCTTGTGTCTTGAGACACTGTTCAACAGATAACCTCACACCTACAGGACTAGGAACCTTCACCGGTTTAGTATCCTACATATTAAACCTCTGCAGTATTATCTTGACATACTTCCTCTGGTTTAACTAGAGCTTCCTCTTTGCCTAATCTCTTTTAATTTTTATGCCCAAAATATAGTTTGCAGCACTAAGATCTTTCATGTCAAATTTGGAGGAAAATTGGGTCTTCAAACCCTAGATAATCTCTTTGTAATTTCCAACCAGCAACATATCATCCAAATACAAGACCAGATAAATAATATGGTCACCAATTAATTTAAAATATACACAGTGATCTTCTTTGCTTCTAGTGAAGCCAAGTCCCCGTATAAATATATCAAATTTTTGATACCACATCCTTGGTGACTACTTTAAACCATACAGAGACTTCTTTAACTTGCATACCAGTTCTTTCTTACCCTTAACCGCAAAGCCTTTATGTTGCTTCCTGTATATTTCCTCTTCTAGATCCCCGTGAAGAAATGTTGTCTTCACATCCATCTGTTCTACGTAAAAATCAAAATCAGCAACAATAGATCAAAGTAATCTAATAGAAGTTATCTTGGAAACAAGAGAAAAAATATCACCAAAATCAATTCCCAGCACCTGGGAATAACCTTTTGCTACCAATCAAGCTTTTTATTTCTCCACCTTTCCTTCTACATTTGTCTTCTTCTTGAACACCCATTTGTTGCCAATGGGTTTTCCTCTAGCCGACATCTCCACCAGATCCCAAGCCTCATTTTTGTGAAAATATGCCATTTCATCAACCATGACCTCTTTCCAGAGTTTTCCATCCTCTAAATCTACTACTTCCTTCACAGTTATGGGATCATTATCAGTAATAGATAACACAAAATTTGAACAGAAAGGAAATGGACTATACCTTTCTGGCTGCCTTCTTTCTCGAGTTGATCTTCTCACACCCGAAGTTTGTGGCTCTTCATCTTTTGATTCCTCCACTGTTGTAGAGTCCGATTCTTCCTCCTTAACCTCAAACTCTATCTTCTCAGGTTCCTTTGGTTGGAATTCATGTTTAATAACATCTTCTACCTCTCTGAACACCACATCTCGGCTATACACAACCTTCCGTATGAGTGGGTTCCAAAGCTTATAACCCTTTAAACCATTCTTATACCCAATAAAGAAGCACTTTTCAGATTAACTATCCAACTTGGTTCTTTTCTCCTTTGGAACATGTACATATGCATCACATCAAAATACCTTCAGATGTGAAAGAGAGGGTTTCTTACCATTCCATACCTCTTGTGGAGTCTTATCCTCCAACGCTGATGAAGGTGACCTATTGACCAGGTAACATGCATTATCCACTGCCTCTACCCAGAATTCTTGTCCTAACCCGGCACCACTGAGCATGCTTCTTTCCCTTTCCATCAATATCTTGTTCATTCTTTCTGCAACTCCATTTTGCTGAGGCGTATATGGAGCAGTCTTTTGTTTTTCTATACCACACTTCTTATAGAATTCTTCAAATTCCTTGCTGCAAAACTCTCCACCATTATCTGTCCTCAACTCCTTTATCTTCTTCTCTATCTGATTTTCCACGAGAGACTTAAATCTTTAAACTTGTCAAAGAATTTAAATTTCTTCTTAAGGAAATATATCCATGTATTCCTTGAGAAGTCACCTATAAATGATACATAGTACACAGACTTACCTAGTGATGGAACCTTCACAGGTCCAAACACATCACTGTGCACAAGATCTAATATTTGTTTTTCCCTCTTACTACCAGAGGGGAAACTCAACAGATTCTACTTCCCATATACACAATTTTCAAAGAAATCAAATTCCAAAGAACTATTACTCATACCTTATACCATACCTTTACCATGAAGTATTCGAAGGACTTTCTCTCCAATATGTCCAAGCCTTTGATGCCACAACATGGTCTTCTCTCCAGAGACCACTAGATTTTTTTCTCTACTTTCAGGAACCAGAGAACTGTGGCACCCATCAACAACAGTTATACCTTGCAACTTGTATAGAGTTCCAATCCGAACTCCCCACATTAATACCAGTGCTCCCTAAACCATTTTGCAGGTATCCTTCTCGAGCACTGTTTTTACACCTGCATCATCCAACTTGCTTACAAAAATCAGATTTATAGCCAATGCAGGAATATGTAGAACACCCGGAAGTGTTCTAACCCTTCCACCTTGCAACTTCAACTTTACTTTTCTGCGGCCAATGATTCTAGCCTTCCTATCATCCCCCAAGAAGACATCACCACCATCATATTTCTCATACTCATAGAACCACTCTCTATGTGGAGTGAGGTGAAAGGATGCACCTGAGTCAATCAACCATGCCTCATGATCTACATGTGTACTTGAAAAAGCCAATTACACATCACCACCTTCATCTGAGGTGGTTTTTGCCTATGTAGAAGGAGAATCATCAGATCCCTTTCCTTTATCAGGAGGTTTAGATTTACAGTCCCTTTTGAAGTGCCCTTCCTTTCCACATTTCTAGTACACCACCTTTAAAGGTTTTCCTAGAGATTTAGATCTCCCACTCGATGACTTAACTCTTTTTTCTATTCTGGGACCATCCTCATACAAACAAGGCATCACCATTCTCGCTCTCCATATTTTTCCATCTCATCTCCTCTGTCAGCAAGGATGAGACTATTTCATCAAACTGCAAGGCAGTTGCATTGCTATCTATTGCAATAACCAGATTATCCCACAAATCTGGTGGAGAACACAACAAACTGATGCACATATCTTCATATGAAATTTTAATATCAATAGATACTAACTAACTTACCATAGTATTAAATGCATTCAGATGCTTTGTGACTGAGTCTCCATCTTTCATCCTCAGGTTATATAGTTTTTTCCATAGGAACAGTTTATTCACCAGAGACTTAGATTGGTACAAAGTCCCTAACTTGTCCCAAAAATGCTTTGTCATAGCTTCCCCTAATACATTCAGAAATACTGAATCTAAGACACATAATCATATTGTGCTCTTGCCTTCCAATCCAACTTCTTCCATTCTTCATCGGACACTTCCGTTAGTTTAGTACCGAGATCTACCATGATCCACTTATCTTTATCCACCAACATATCCTCCGTCTTGAGTTTCTACAACTCAAAACTATGACCATTAAATTTCTTTATCTCTATCTTTCCACTGCTCACCATCTTCTTTCACCAATAGAATCGATCTCGCAGATCTCCCACTGAACCAGGTCTACCACAAGCCCGAGCAAAACCCCTCAGCAACAAAGGGGTCCCCTTGAAGCCAAAACAACTCTGATACCATATGTATGTTTTAACCCCATACAAAAATTACCTTCATACGAATTCTAAAACAAAGAAAATAAACAATGTGAGAGCATAACACATAAAACACATATACATATAGATTTTCCACTAGATCCCAAAACTGGGACTACCAGCTTGATTTTTCATTATATTCCTTTCAATGTTATAATACATATTTATACATGCTAAAGCATCCAATACCATGGACTGAAAACCATTGCATCCAAAACCATGGACTAAAAAACCATCACGTCCAAAACACGTGCGAAAATAATGCACAAAACCATAAGTGGGTCCACCCAACCTAACATTGGCCCCATAAAGTGGGGTTATGGGTACCCCTCAAACCCCCTGTGATCCCCCTACTACACAATCGATGCAACAAAGGGGGGCTCTGCCCTTCCTCTATCCCCCTGGTTAACTACGTGGGCTAGTCGTGGAAAGAATATAACACAACCCAACACATATCAGAGACCTTCCCCATTTCTCCAAAATACCTCCCATTTCATTGTTTCATGGCAGCACGCATTACCATGGGCCAACGATCTGCGTGCTTGATCGAGGGTCCTTGTTGCTCCATGTTGATCACAATTTACAACTATTCTGAGGGTGTTTCTGATAAGCTCAACCTTTGTAAGTCTCTTTGTAAGTCTTTGAAACTTTGGCATGAATTTACAGAGTTATAAGAACTTAGAGAGTTCTTTAGGATCACGGCCTTCCCCACTGAACATCGTTTGGACCATCAAAAGTTGGTTTTTAAGCATCAATCAAGTGAGGGTACAGATTCCTCACTTGCCCAATTTCTATCCATTTCGCACTACTTGGTTTTGAACCTTTGAATCTAATCCTCAAGTACTCAACATCCCCCTACGCGTAGTTCTCACCTTCTTGTCCAAAACTATATCTTCCTAGAACTCATTGAGATATTTAGGTAACACATCATCAATAGAAGGCAATTGACTCTGCTCTTCGGGACCTTCAATCAATGAATGTTCAAATAGTCTTAAGTTGTCTGCATTAAAAACTGAGTAGATGTGCATGTAAGCTGGTAAATCAAGGTAAAAAGCATTCTCACCAATTTTCTCAAGTATCTTGAAAGGTCCATACCTTATTGGCTTTAGCTTCTTACCTTCACCTTGCATTCTGTCTTTGCTGATATACATCCAGACTTGATCACCAACTTGGAAACTATGCTCAATCTGATGCTTATCATGCCTTGCCTTGTACTTGGCTTGGCTCTTTTCTAGCTATTCCTATACTGTCTAGTGAATATCTTGGATTTTTTCGATGACCTTGGTTGCTTGTCCACCTCACTGTGTCCGTCAACTACTATGTCTTTACCAAAGACAAAATCCAAGGGAGACCTTAGTGTGAAATCAAAATAGGTCTCAAAAGGAGATATTTGTGTACAAAAATGTTTAGCTTGGTTGTAAGCATGTTGCACATAACATAAATGTTCATCCCAAAGCTTGGGATGCTTGCTGCAATAGCCTCTGAGCAACTGAATCATTGTCCTATTGACCACTTCTGTTTGACTATCTGTTTGCGGATGAAAAGTTGTGCTTTTCTTCAGTCTGGTGTCCACCAATTACCACAAACTTGACCAAAATTTCTCAACAAATCGAGTATCTCGATTAGATATAATGGAAGTGGGTAATCTAAAATGAACTCTTACATGCTAAAAGAACAACTTTGTAGTTTGTTCAACTGTAATCAGTTTGTTACAAGGTATTAAAATATACATTTTGCTAAACCTATCCACAAAAACATATAAATAGTCATGACCTTTTCTAGATTTAGGTAGTCCCCCAATGAAGTCCATAGAAAAACTTTCCCAAGGATGAGAAGGAGCTGGTAGTGGAGTGTACAAGCCTAGTTTTCTATTGTTGGGCTTACTTTTAGCACACATGGTACACCCTCTTACATATCTAGAAACTGTCTCATTCATTTTTGGCCAATAACAAAATCTTTGCAGCCGTGCAACTATTTTACTTACACCAAAGTGACCTGATATTAGAGAAGTGTGCGCTTCTCGAATTATCTTACTCTTTCTATTTTAGGAATGCATAACTTTCCCAAATGATACAAGAGTTGGTCCTTAACATGATAATCCCATTGTTCTACTTGTTTTCCGTGACTTAAGGTTGCATATACATCTTTAAAAACTATATCTTGAGCATACTGTTCAATGTACCTTTCATGCAATACTGAATTATGCTTAAGTATAGTGGATGCATTTATGATTGGTTTAGACAACATATCTGCATCTTTATTGTGTATGCGCTTTTTATATCTAATGACTAGATGAAGATATTGTAGAAAACCCATCCACCTATAATGTTTTGATTGCTTCAAATTAGTTTGTGAGTGCAAATATTGAAGTGGTTGATGATCAGTAGGTATAACTGTCTCTTTGCCCATTAAATAATGTTTTCACATTTTCACACTCTCTACTAATGCATACAATTATTTATTATATGTGGGATAATTAACTACTGTAGAATTAAATGTCTCAGAATGATAACATATGGGTTTACCATGCTACATCAACACTGCTCCCATGGCATGGTCACTCACATCCATTTCAATCTCAAATGGTCTTTGAAGATCGGGCAGTGCTAGTACTAGTTTTGTACTAATCTTTTCTTTTATGGTGTCGAAGGCTTTCTGTTGTTTGCCTCCCCACTGAAACACCTTGTTCAATCCTGTTAAAGCATGTAAGGGAGTTGTAATCAGGGAAAAGTTAGAAATAAACTTTCTCCAATAATGTGATGCTCCTAAGAAGCTTCTAACTTCTGTAGCAGATTTGGGTTTAGGTCAGTTCACAATGACTGCAACCTTAGAGGGATCTATCTTCAATTCACCACCCCCTACAATATGACCCAAATAATTCAAAGATGTTTTTCTGAATTCACATTTTTAGAGCTTAACATAATGATTCTCTTTTTTTAAAACATCTAGAGTTTACTTGTCTACTTGACATGCTTTAAATGTTCTTCCCATGTTTTTCCAAATATAAGAATGTCATCCAAATATACAATGACAAAATCATGAATAAAAGGTATGAGTACATCATTCATTATTCTTAGAAAGTAGGAGGAGCATTAGTTAAGCCAAAAGGAATAACCAACCACTCATACAATCCCTGCTTTATTTTGAAAGCATTCTTCCTTGCATCTTGCTCTGCAAGTCTAACCTGATGATAACCACTATGCAAGTCCAACTTGGAAAAATAAACAGCTTCTTTTAACTGATCTAATAGATCATCTATGCGAGGAAGGGGATAACAATTTTTGATCGTTATCTTATTCAATTCTCGGTAATCAATGCACATTCTCCATGAGCCATATTTCTTTCTCACCAAGACAATTGAAGAACTTCAAGGCAATGTGCTAGTTCTTATGAACCCTTTCTCAAGCATCTCTTGTACCTGCTTCTTGATTTTTTCATTCTCTAAAGCAGACAACCTTTTATACCTATGGTTGCAATTGTTGTTTCATCTCCTAAGTCTGACCCCAAATCATTTTGAATAGTTGCAGTAGCCTTCTTTTCTTGCCATCATACTTCTTAGGTTTCAGCTCTCGATTCAAAATCTAGCAGTGTTCATCATCATGCCCATCCTTCTTACAGTGAGTGCATGAATATTTGGTCTTTTGTATAGTATTTGTCTTCCTCTCATTCCATTTCTATTTTCTTTTCTCCTTATTCTTGCTTGCAGTGGGTTTTGATGATCCCCCAACTTCTGGGTTCACATTATTGCCTCTAACCTCTAGATGTGTAGCTTGAACAAATACGTCATCTATTCTAGAGGGATTAAACATGAGAATAGTGTGCCTTAAGTAGCTGTGTAGAGCACCTATATACTTCAACAAAGTTTCAGGTGAGTCTAAAGAAATTCCTAGAATCAAAGCTTTTTTCCTAAATTCTTGAGTGTACCCTTGTACACTTTGCCCTTTTAACTGGCAAAGAGTTTGCCAACTCATCATGGCTTGATACATATAGGTTAGTGGATAGAATTGGTTTTTAATTACAGAAACAAATTCACTCCATATAGAAATAATTTTACCATGCTTCTTCATGTCAGCTTGTGTCTTGCCTTCCCACCATACCAAGGCAGTGCCTCCAAGGCATAGGCTGGCCAGCTGAATCTTACTATTGTCTGAATCAATGCTCTACACTTTACAATAAACATCAATCTATCTAATCCAATTATCTACCTTCTTTGCATTCAACTCTCCATCATATACTGGTAAATCAATTTTGACATCTAATTTAATCAAAGATGTCTTCTTTTTGTTTTCAGGGCTACTAGGAGGAGTGGGAAGTTTTTCTTCTTTCCCTTTGCCTTTAGAGTGGTCATGGAGGAGAGATTCTTCTATTCCTTTATCTCGTTCAGAGTTTGTTGAATCTTCTTCTCTACCTTCCTTAAATTCTCTATACATCTCCTCTACCATGGCTCTCATGGTCATGAAACTATCCATGAATTGAGGGTCTAATTCCAAGGGACTTTCTTATGACATTTTCCTCGCAGGATAGACTCTTTCAATTTCAGGGTTAGTTTCAACCAACTCTTGTTCTCCTAATTTAAGCTTTGATCTAGTTAGCATTCAATAACAAAAAAATACAGCACAAGCTTGTCTAACCTTAGTAACCTAGAGCTCTGATACCACTTGATCTGGAATTTATCCAGGACAAATAATTAAAGGTATTATAGACTCATGTGCATGGATGTGCCTATGTTACTTTATGCAAAGGATCGATAAGATTGTGAAATACATAGACATTGAAGTAGTTATAGAAAACACAACAAGAAAAAATGTAAATACAACAAGTTTAATAAGGAGTTCACCCAGTGCTCCTAGGCTACGTCTCCTAGTCCAGCCTTCAGCAGTGACCTCTCTATTATGTTTTCTACATAGAGTTTTTACAATAGTGAGCTCAATTTGAGTCTCACTCAACAGATATAAATCAGGTGGACTAGAGTACATAGACTCTCCTTACTAAAACTCGACCACTACTGGTCACAGTAGTATGAGCCCAAACTGAGACTCATACATTATAGGCCTATGCCGAGGAGTTCACTTGAACCTCTCAAGTCTTCTATGGAGTGCACAGACTCTCTGACTCTCTCTGGCTCTGTCTCAATGCTGCCTTTGCTCTACAGGTCAGCTTGACTTACTTTCTCTGCTCTCTGCTCTTAGCTTTCTTACTGGCTTTTCTCCCTTCTAGCTGCTTACTTTGTCTCTATCAGTTTGTGGCTTTAAAGCCAATATACTTTCTGACTGTTTGTTTCCTCTTCCTGGTGTTCTGGTTCTTCTACCTCTATCTGTTTGAGTTCCCCTACTCTGCATCATCATCACTGTGTAACGCTTCACAGGGAAGTGGCCACCTTGTTTCATAACAAACTGACTGTCAGTTCTCTTGGAAATGTTTGAACGGTCGTTATTTCCATTTAACTCCCAGATTACCCGCGAACATGATTCCTCTAGAAAATCATCATTCATGTGGGACTTCAAACCTTTATACAACTCATCCTATTTACCTCATTGAATTTGGTCATCTGTCGGATCACTTGTCCGCCATTGATCTGGAGCCTCCAAATCCTATGGTCTCTGTCCATATCGGGTAGGTAAGTTGCATGACATTTACTTGTTCGATGTGAGTAGTTTTCTCTCTCTTCCACTAGATGCATCGTACCCAATGTGTGGCATCAAGCAGGACTCGGTCGAAATCACTTATTTCTCAAAGCCCTTCCGATATCCTCCCAGTTTTCATGTGGGACCCCTCTCTGATGGAATTGGTGAATTCCATATGGTTTTTTACTTTCCGATTTCGGTTGCTTGGGGCTTCCCCTTCACTAAGGGATTTTCCTGGCGATATGCGATTAGTAACTTGTCACTAATCGCATATCAGAAACCTCCCCTGTTTCTCCAAAAGACCCCTCGTTTCATTGTTTCGTGGTAGTGCACATTACCATGGGCCAATGGTTTGTGTGCCTGACCGAGGGTCCTCGTTGTTGCACATTGCTGACAATTTACAACTATTCGAAGGGTATTTTTGATAAGCTCGACCTTTGTAAGTCGCTAAAACTTTGGCATGAATTTTACAAAGTTATGAACACTTAGAGAGCTCTTTAGGATCCAATTTGGATCACTCAGCTACAGAGCCTCTGCTTTGCTACAAAATTATATCAAAACATACGATTGTCTTCTTATTATTTTATGCTATATATATTATTACATTGTAGGGTTACATCATCAAAATACCATGGTCCAAATACAATGGAGTCCTTAAAACTTACAACTGGGGCCCCAAAACAATGGATCCCTTACAAAATCACATGCTTTTACAAAAATGAGTGGCTTTAGCCCACCCTAAAGCAATTAAAACATCACATAGTATATTTAATTCCTAGAAATGTGCTCCACTACATGCTCCACTACGGGGTCTACCCCACAAAATGTGAAGTCTTGCCAAAATCTTGGCCAAGAAGGGCTACACCCAACAAAATCCAAGGTTAAAAGTCCTTTCTTTGCGTAATGAGGCCTTTTTTATGACAAGTGGGATGACCTTTCATATCACCGTGATTATTGAAGTCCCCTTATGAATATTGGACTTATAATGTGACCTTTGGACTTATATATGACTTTTGAACTTCTATATGAATTTTGAAATTCTATATGACTTTTGGACTTCTGCATGTGAATCTTTTATCTATATGCAGCTCTTGGACTTTTAAATATTTACATTTATAGTATTTCCAAAAATTACATAATCATTTACCACATCATCATGTGACAATAACATGAAAATTCGTAAACATTGATCACTTGGACCCATGTTGACTTGTACATAGAATTCCTTGAGAAGTGATGACACTATCACTATGTCTTCATCACCCGAAATAATTCTTACATTATTATTTCCTTCCACCCTGCAAAGGGTCTTAAGGTATTATGGAGTCTTCTTGAGTCACTTTGATCATGTAAATCTGTTGTTCTTTCAATCATCACAAGATGGTACCTTTGTGTCTTTTATCTTCAAGATGCTTCCTTGGATAACCTTTCTTGAAATATATCCTCACACATACTTTCCATGATATATTGAGCACCTACAAGTATAGACCACTCATGGAAAGTAAAAATTAGCCCAAAAATATCCTAATCTGTAATGGTTCAAGCAAATTTTATGTTTTTGTACCAACAACGTGTTAGGAAAAGAGAGGGAGGTCTTCTAGGCATATGGTTGACTTGCGAGATATAAGAGGGGCTTCATTGATCACTAATATTGTGTAGTGCATAGCTCTGGAGAAGATGGAGGCCTGATGGAGGGTGGAAATCATAGTTCCAAAGGACAAGGGAACATGATTTTCCATTAAGGATGCATTGTGTGCTTGGATGGAGAGCCATGTCCACAAGAAGGGCATAGGCTATAGGAAAAAGGCACAAGGTAAGGCATCACTTCCCACTAAGAGCATGTAGTGTGATCAGCATGGAGACAAAGGCTAAGGATGGTGCGTGGTGGAGAGATAAACAACAAGAAGGAGGGTTTGATGACTTGGAATCCATTGTGTGTTGGAAATAATGGTTCTAGCTACAGGGCACAATTCCAATTGACATGGAGGGTCTCAATGGGGCCTTAGAAGTGTGTTATGCACTCTTTCTTTCCTAGAGGGTAGGCTTGAAAAGTCAAAAAATCTTCTTAGTATGGAAGGATAACACATGGAAAATCACATTGGGTTAGGAGAAAGATCAAGCGCAACACATATCTATAACAACCCTGGTTAAAATTCCATGTAAAAATGTATATAAGTCCATGGTGATGGGACACGTATTCTAAGATGAATGGCGGGAGAAACATCCTTATGGGCATTGATTCGGTTTATTATGGCTAGGGAAATTGGAAAACATAATGAAAAAGGCTTTGGAAAGGCATGAGGCATTTATTGGCATTTTATTTATGAAAATAATGAAAATTAGGATGAAAGGAAGGTTTACATTCACAAGTTTCATATGAGGAGAAAAATGAAGGAAAATAATGGAAAATGAAGAAAATAGAGGCCTCATTAATAAAAAGGCTTCTCAAGATCAGTGGGAAAGACTTCAACAATCTAGTTTTGGAGCTCTTTCATTATTCTCTCTCACTCTCATACTCTTGGAGACTTGGAGCTTTCTCGAAGCACTCTTAATGGGTGTGGAAAACTAGGATTATTGGAGCAACAAGGAATAGGAAGAGAAGGAAAGTGCATGAAGGCATCAGGATCATGAACTACATCATATTTTCTTGGAGGCACCCAGTTGCATGTATGTTTCTGTCACTATTTTTGGCATGCGTCACACATACATATGGTTTCTTGGTTGTGATCTATCACTGTCATGGACGATTGCCTAGATTGTCAATGGACTTGCCTAGCCTTGCCATTTCCTAGAGAGCCATGGAGATCATGAATTTATCTCCTTGTCTTGTTTTGGTTGGTTCTCATGTTTCCTTAGCCTGGGTTTAGTTATTTTTTCCTGTAAGACTTCACTGGAAAAATACTCTGGAAGCCCTATAATGACTTCAGTTGATTTACAATTCCCATAGCCTTGGTTGGAAAAATGATCTTGAAGCCTTGTAACAACTTGGGTTGAGTTACTAGTCCTGGAAGCCTAGGTTGGACAAATGCTCTGGAAGCTTGAAAATAGTCGTGGGTTGAGTTACTAGTCATCGATTTGTGGTTGGAAAAACACTCTAGAACCAAACAAGAGCCGTGGGTTGAGTTACTAGTTTTGGGAGATCAGTTGGAGCCCTGGAAGGCTGGGATAGCGACCGATTGGATGATGGTTTTTTGTGATGTTCGATCATGAGGTGGAATCACTATTTGAGTGGTTGAGGTGGATGGCCTCTGGAAGCCCTGGATGAGTTTTGATTGATGTGTTCTATGAGTTCCCACATTCATGCTTGGAATATGGCATGAGGGTGAATGGCTAAATAGAGATTTGGCTTAGCCATTTTACAGTCGGGAAGAATGTGGAAGTCCCATTCTGGGTTTGGATTTTACATCATTAATGAAAGGTTATTTATCCAAGTATTCCTATGAGTATTGTGATGCATTATATGTGGTCTATATGGGTTTGATTTCATGGATATTTCTGCCTCGATTATGCTGGTTATTTATATGTTTTATGACAACAACTATGTATGCCTCTCATCATGTTTTACTTATATATGAATGAATAATGCATATATGACCTAATGGATGGAATGGTATTTGATGTGTTGAGGCACCAATTGTTGTTAGTGATTCTTAAATAATTATGAGACCCTAATGCTCAGATCCATTACTTACACCTGTAGGTTGCATATTTGCTAAGTGTTTGACAGATGTCTATTATGGCTAGTAGGGGTCCAGTCAACGCATTGAACAATTTTTTTCTCTAGTACTATCATTTCCCTTTTATTTTACTGATTTGGAAAGATGGTTCAATTTTACGTAGTGACTTGGCTTTTGGGCCTAAAAAAGTGGCTCAAATACCCGAGTCACTGGCATAACACTGACAAATTAGATCTTTGGTCACTAACAGGTTACAGTTGCATGCATGGCTTGTCATGGGAGTGAATTTGGGTTAATTCATCTAAATGGTAGGATAACTTAGGGGTCGAGCACGTGGAATGGTGGATTAGATCTTGGGGCTCCTAAAGAACCTAACAGAGGTTTGTGTGTTGTGTTTTTGTCGATTATATTTCCTTAAGGTTACCTAGGAGGTTGAATCATGTCATAGTAGCTTATCGTCACATGTTTACTCCAGTTGGCTAGTTGCTTGGGTAGATGTGGGAGGAGGGTATTACAGAGTGATATCAGAGCTTGGTTATGCTCTCCTTGGGCTGTGTGTTGATTATGCTTTCATGTTGGTTTCATATGTGTTCCTTATGTAGGTAGACCATGTGCTTGTTGCATTTTCTTTGTGCTGATAATGGTTGTAGTGATGTCGCCATGTGAAGGTTGAAGGTGTTGTCATGGAGAATGTCTCCTTGCATGTGTGGTTGACTTTGCAGTTGTCATGCATGTATGGTCTTGGTTATAGTTATACATGAATAGTAGGTTAAACATTCCTTGTGAAGTCATGGTATGTAATTGAGTTCATCATGATGCTATTGATTTTATGATGCTAATGTGTTGGCTGAGATAGAGCAGGAGATGTAGATCATCATAATGAGGTTGCAACATTAGACTTTGGGTTGAGAGCAGATCGTCATACAAGTTTTGTATGCTTGGAATGCAGATATGTAAGTTAAGGATTGTTATATGAGTTAGTATTATATACATTAGGTTTATGTAAATGTCTTTGGATGTTATGGTTACATTCATGAGAGATGTTAGTTGATTAGTGTAGGTTTATGCACATCTGTTGGATAGTCAAGAATGATAGTAACCTGTCATTATATGGATAACTATTATTGTTTTATCTTAGATAACCTGATGATTATTTTATGTGTTGTTGATGATTGTGTTATAGGTTAAATTGTTGTTATATGACAATTAGCTTGACAATTAGGTTATGTGTTTCGCTGAGCACGATGTATAGCTTATGGTTGTTATATGCTAGTAACTTGATGATTAGGGTTATTACATTAGGATCTTGATGTCATATGTATCATGCTAAATTGGATTGGCCTATGCAGATGGTTAGGTTTACAACATTCATGTATCAGTCGACTAATTGTGTTGCATTGTGCGTTACTAATCTAGACCGATCGTACATATGTGATTGCTATGCATAAATGATAAATTCTTATGAGTTTATGATGTGAACATGTCAGTTAGTTAGTGTTATGGATATGATGATCTTATTTATGTTTGAGCTGGCATGTTGTAAAGTTATATATTGCTAACTAGATTGATTATGAAAACAAGATAACATCTCCTGAGATACATTAAGGTACGAGATTTCTTATGTCATCTATTTAGTGTTTGAATGTTTGATTATGTCTTCTATTTGGTGTTTGAGTGTTTAGTGTCGATTATGTCATCTAGTTGATTTATTTAACATGGTATATTTCCAGGTTGGTTGAATGTTTGAAGAATTTCATAATATGAGTATGTGTTATAAGGTTTCTTGCCGAAATGATATTGTTTTAAAAGGATTGTACTAACACATATGTGTTGAGATAGTTGATATGTACCTAAGTATAGTAGGTGATAGGTTTGACATTGTGTCAAAGAACTATGAATTGACTATGAATTATGACATGATTGCTAGTCTTGGTAAATGTTGATTTCAAATTGATAGATATGATTGTCTTGATATTTGGAACATGTGGTTGACATGTGCGATCAGTTGCAGGGTAACATGCTAGGTATTAGCGTGATAAGGTAACACTTGATGTGTTTATATAACTAATAGTTGGGTGATGTGACAGTACATAGTAAGCCTCAATTGCAACAAGCTAAAAAGGGTAAAAGAAAGGAATTAGACAAGAATTCCTTTGGTTATGTTTGGAAACCCTAATTTGAAATGAATGAGTGCCTTGCATACAGGGAGTATTTTTAACCTTGATTTTGTCTGACATTATGTGGATATGTGCTATAGTCATGAACATGTACTTGACAAGTATATTAGCCTATCTCTAGTTGTTGGAGGATCTGTCAAGGGAATTGGAGTCCCTTGAGAGATGATGTGGATGTTTTCAATTGCAAGCAATGTGATTGGCACGACAAGGTAAGGTAATCAATGTATTTTTATCATTAGAGGATGTTTGATTTTAAAAGGTTAATATTGAATTTCCATGTCATAATGTGTAAGCCAATCAAAATCCCTTTAAAATTCAAAAGAGATACAAGTGTGACTAGACATTGGGAAATTTTTTAATAATATAATTTACTTGTGTTAAACATGAATGGTGCCAAAGTGACAAAAAACTACATTAAATATTAAAAATAAAATTAATATCTGATTCTATAAAGTTTTAGTATCGATAATATTTTTTATGATGTGTAACTAATTAGAATTTTAACTTTACCTTTTTAATTTAAATTTTATTAAATATTGTGTAAACAAATTAATTTAAATATGAAATATATATACTATTTTTTTCGTAAAAGTGCATTAATTGGTTAATTTAAATTTTGTTAAATCGTTGTGTTAATAAATTCATTTAAATATATAATATAAGGTTATTTAATTTTAATGACGTGTAATTAATTTTAAATTTTTAAATTTACTTTTTAATTTAAATTGAGGAAATTTTAAATTTAATTTAAATTTAAATTTGATTTTTTTTTTTTTTTTTTTTTTTTTAAATTTAAATTTTATTAAAACTTATGCTTGTAAATTAATTTAAAGATAAAATATATGTACTATTATTTTTATAAGCATCACATTTATTTGGGTGATTTTGATAAAAGTAAAATAATCAAAATGATATATTAAAAAATTGCCTATATGGCATTATTATTATTATTTTTTTTTTTTCTTAGGTGGATATTTTTGAGTGGAAAATTCCTCTAATGTCTTTATTTATGCACTGACAATTATATCTTGATGGCAGTATGATGTAGGGGATTTCCTGGCAAAGAGATTTCCACGAAATCTTGAAGAAGGCTTGGTTGAGCTTTCCTTGGGAACCATGGGGATTGAGTCATGGTGTTTGTTGCCAGTCTTGTGCTTTTGGTCTTTTGGTGCTTTGTTGTGTTTGATTTTGGTTTTGTTTGTGTCTTTGTATGGCCATTCCAATTGGGTTGTGGTGTCGATATTGGTTTCATGGTTTCCTTCTTGGTTGTTTCTTGTCTTGACTTTTGGTCTTTTGGTGCTTTGTTGTGCTTGATTATGGTTTTGTTTGTGTCTTGTGTATGGCCATTCCAATTGGGTTGTGGTGTTGATATTGGATGGTTTCCTTCTTGGTTGTTTCTTGTCCTGACTTTTATGTTTTCAGTGCCTTGAGAATTGGTTTGATAAGAGGAAAGTTGATGGACCGTAGGGAGAGTTGTGTGGCACCCAACAGGTAATGTAAGAAATCACATTAGAGGAAACTTGAACCTAAAAGTGGCCTCCAAAGGAAAAATAATAAAATAATAGTTAAAATAATAAAATAAGAGTTACGAATTTTGGAGGGAAAACAAGAAAACTAATTTTTTAATTGTATTTTTGACTTATCTCCTTATATGTTTACTCAAGTTTCAAGCATATACACTTGTTCGATGCAGAATTAAATTCCACATCCAACAAGTACCCCTTAAAAAATGTGTTCAACATGTTTTTTAATGTATCTTCAATTTTTATCAATCTAGGTCTTCTCAAAAGTATGCATAATGGGTACTCGTTGGATGCAAAATTTAATTATGCGTCAAATGAGTGTCTACACTTGAAATTTGAGTAAACCTATAAGAAGAGAAACCAAAAACAAAATTAAAAAAGTAGATTTTCTTCTTTTCCATCCAAAATATTTACATATACCTCTTTTTAAATTTAATGGACTTTGATTGGTTTACATATTATGACGTGGAAATTATGTGAAAATTTCATGGGCACTTTTCGGATGAAATTTCCTCTAATGGATGAATCTTTGTGCATGAATAAGCGTAGTAGAAGGAAAGAGTTGACAGTCAGTTGGACTAGTTGGGTCCATTGTGGTAAACAAAATGTGGAAGTACAAACGTGAAAATGGTAAAGTATATGGATCTGAAGTGTCGGATTCATTGGCTCTGTTGGGAACTATTGTTCTCAGTGTATTTCATGTTCTGCATGAATAAAGGGAGCTCTCTTAAACTTGACCTTGATATCTAGTATTTACGTTGTAATCATGATTGTTTTGTTTTAATGATTATATGCATATGTGTATGTATGTACATTGTTATTTCACAAGGTGAACATGGATCATGATTGTTTTATGCTAATTTTTATGTATATGTATGTATGTTTCTATGTATCCATGTCATTGTCTGATAGGGTCATCAAGAATCATTTTTGTGAAGGAATGATTTCTTACCTAGGAAAATGACATGAAGAGGTTCTCGATCTTATGAGGAATCAATTAGGAAGAGTAGTAATGAAAAATATCTAAGGTCAGTATCATGTGGTTATGAGTTGATATTATGTGATTATATTATGTCTATGTTATGGATAGGTTTTACCAAGGGATACGTTAGAAAAACGAAAGTAGTAATGATTGTGGCATTCTAGGATAAGCATGAATAAGACATTGGAAGCAAAGTTTCTTGGTAAGGGCAGTGTGGTTTCGGATGTGTGGTATTACTGTTGTGCATATGTTATATATGTTGTACATATTTCATCTGCAGTTATTGTGCGTATGCAATATTGTGGATATGTAGTGTATGTACATGTTGTTTATGCAATATTATGTATAGAGTGTTAGTATAGATAACGTTGCATGAATGTTGCATATTCAATGTTGGGTATATATGGTGCTATGTACATGTTGGATATACAGTGTTGTGTACATATTATACTATGTGCATGATGGATATGCGGTGATTGTATGCTTATGGTGCTTTGTGCTTATTAGACATGCAATGTTGTATATAGATGTTGCTATGTACATGTTGGGTATCCAGTGCTATGTACATGTGGCAATGCGTGCATGTTGTACATGTGGTGCTATGTACATAAGGTGTGATTTGCATGATTGCACAAGTGGTTTTGTATGCATGTGGTGTTGTGTACATGTTGTACAAGTGGAGATGAGTGTAGGTGGTGTTGTGTACATGTCATGCATATGGCAATGTGTAGATGTGGTGTCGCATACACGTCGTGTATGTGGTACCATGTACATGTGGCATTCTGTAGAAGTTGTACAAGTGGTGGAGTACATATGTTGTTGTGTATACGTTATGCAGGTGGTGCCATGTACATATGATGTTGTGCACATGTTGTGTAGGTGGTGCAGTGTCTAGGTGGTACCGTGCACAGGTTGTACATATGGTACTGATGCACATGTGGTATTATGTGCATGTCATACAAGTTGTGTTGAGGGCATGTGGTACTTGGTATGTGCATTGTGTAGGTGCATTTATTGCTTTGTGTCGTATATCAAGTATAGATGTATTGTGTTGTGTTTTATAGTAGGTGTATGTTTACGCATTATGTTATGCACTAGATGTAGATGTATGCATTGTATTGTATACACTGGGTGTAGGTGTATGTGTTGTACGTCAGGTGTAGGTGCATGTATTGCATGGAGTTGTATGCCATGTGTGGTCGTATTTGTGTGATGCACACTATGTATATATGCACCTGGTTTAGGATAAGGAACTTGGTGTTTGTCTTGTGTTTCAACTGATCCGTTGCGAGTTCGAAATAAGAATAAAGGTAGAAGGATCGATTAAAGAATAACTATCAGTATATTATTTCAGTTTTATTATGGACGTGATTTATGATTTCAGTATTATATGATTACATGTGCATTATGATTTTGGTTTATGATGGCCACATGTGGTTTATGACTTTGATATGTGATGGTTACATTTTGAGCTAACCTGATGAGATATTTTTGTACATGTTGATTGGTCAAATATGCTAGTTTGACTTGTTGTGACAGGAAGTGAACATGATTGCAAATGTAACTTATTTACAAGCTACGAATGAGGTATGATGTGAATTTATTTCAATTTATTTTAATCTAATGGAAGTTATGTGCTTGGTACAGGAATGCATGAAATGTTGGGTTGGGTGATTGAAATCGACTGCAAGAATTTGCAACAATAAAAGGAATTGGAAAATGCAGCAGTATGCTAGTAAAGCATTCAAGAATAGGGCCATTGTGGGGCACTGGTACCCAATAGTTTCCATTGATTTCCATGAACATTCTATGACCGGTATGATGGTTTTGAGTCAAGGATATTCCTTGTTTTTTGTATCTTCTGATGTGAGGAAGCCTTGCCAAGGGATGGACTACCCAAGATGGGGGTGTTAACGGATCATGGAAGGTGAGTGACTGCATGGAAGGGTTTAGTGGATTTCCCAAGGGACTATGTAGTAGAGAAGGGAACACCGGGGATGGATTTTTTTGGTCATTAGCATTTCTAGATGGAATCAGATGCGCATTGGGAGTGTGCCCTAGAATAATGAGAAGGTAACTATTCATTGAGAGGAGAAGTGGCATAGGATTATAGTGCTAGACATTGGATGCAGTGTGACTATGGTAGTGGACTCTAGACTTCTTTGGATGAGGCGAATCCTAGTATTACTTAAGGGTGGAGGTGCGAGGCTCTAGATTCCCTTATTGTGGATGCAACATCGTATCTTTTTATTTGTTGCTTGAGAAAATGTGTGTATCTGTATATCATTGTAAATTCTGTATCAAGATGGATTTATAAAGCTCCATAGACAATACAGCCATCTATTGCTTTAAGCAAATGTGTATGTGTATATGTTGTTATTATTGTAAATGCAATAATGAGTTGTCTTATAAAGCTCCAGTAAACGAGATGTTTGTCATGTTTTAGTAGGTGGTCATTGTAAATATTGCAACAAGATATGTTATAAAGTTCCATGGGCAGTATGTTTTGTTTCTAGCAGTCTTCTTGGATATAGGTGTCATTGAAAATCGAGGATGGTGTTTCCCCAAGGGGGAGAGTTCTCTAATAGCCAGGGTGAAATTTCATGTAAAATATATATAAGGCAATGGTTATGGGACACATATTCCAAGATGAATGTTGGGAGAAACATCATAGTGAGTGTTTATTCAATTTATTATGGCTAAGGAAATTGGCAAAGGCAGTGGCAAACGCTTTGGAAAGTCATGAGGCATTTATTGGCATTTTATTTATGAAAATAATGGAAATTAGGAGAAAAGGAAGGTCAGACATCGCAAATTACATGTGAGGAGGAGAATGAAGGAAAATAATGGAAAATGATGAAAATAGAGGCCTCATTAATAAAAAGGTTTATGAGGATCAATGGGTAAGACTTGGTCAATTCAGTTTTGGAGCTCTCTCATTATTCTCTCTCTATGTCATACTCTTAGAGACTTAGAGTTTTATCGGAGCACTCTTAGCGGGTGTGGAATACTTGGATTCTTAGAGAAAGAAGTCAAATGAAGACCAATGAAGGGCATGAAGGCATCTAAATTAGTAACCACATCATATTTGTTTGCAGGTATCGAGTTGCATGTTTGTTTCCTTCACTACTTTGGGAATGCATGGCACATGCATGTGGTTCTTCGTTCTGATCTGTTATTGGCATGGCAAATTGCATAGATTGTTAATGGATTTTCCTAGCCTATCCCTTTTATGGATAACCATGGAGATCATGTGTTTATTTCCTTGTCTCCTTTTGGTTGGTTCTCATGTTTCTTTAGCTTGGGTTGAGTTATTAGTTCCTAGAAGCGTTTGTTGGACAAATGCTATGGAAGCCCTTTAATAAATTCGGTTGAGTTACTAGTCCCGTAGCCTTGGTTGGTATAACTCTCTAGAAGCCCTATAAGAACTTGGGTTGAGTTACTAGTCCTGGAACCCTTGGTTGGACAAACCCTCTAGAAGCCCTTGGTGGTTTGAGTTACTAGTACTAGAAGCCTTGGTTGTAAAAATGCTCTGGAAGCCCAACATTAGTTGTGGGTTGAGTTACTAGTCCTGAAGCATTGTTTGGAAAAATGCTCTAGAACCTTGCAGTAGTCATGGGTTGAGTTACTAGTCTTGGGAGCTAAGTTGGAACAAATGCTCTAGAGCCCTAGAAGTCTAGGATAGAGACCGATTGGATGATGGTTTTGGTGATGTCAAACCGTGAGTTGGAATCACCATTTGAGGGTTTGAGGTGGATGGCCCCTGGAAGCCCTGGATAATTTTGTATTGATGTGTTTTAGGAATTCCCACATTCATGCTTAGAATATGGAATGGGGCTTAATGAGTGAAGAGAGGTTTGGCTCAACAATTCTATGGTCGGCAGGAACATGGAATTCCCATCTTGTGTTTTGATTTTTCATCATTAATGAAAGTTTATTTCTCCTAGTATTCCTATTAGTATTTTGATGGATTATATGTGGTTTATATGGTTGTGATTTAATGGATATTTCTGCCCCTAGGTGAGTTCAACCTTCCTTTCTTATCTTCTTTTCTTAGCTTCTCAAGTGAGTTATAGAGCTACCCCTTCCTTTTGACCTTCCTTCTTCAGTAGGAAAGTTCATCTTTCTTCTTCTTTCTTAGCTTATTAAGAGTGTCCCATAGCCTTTCTTTCTTCCCACCCTATCTACGGAAGCATAAGGTTTCTCCTATGTTGGTTACTTATATGTTTTATGATAGCAGCTATGTATAGCTCTCATCATGTTTTACTTATATATGAATGAAAAATGTATCTATGACCTAATGGATGGAATGATAGTTGATGTGTTGAGAAATGAATGGTTCTTAGCTATTCTCAAATAAGTATGAGACCAATATGCTTAGATGTATTATTTACACATGTAGGCTGCATATTTTCTAAGTGTTTAAAAAATGTCTGCTATGGCTAGAAGGGGTCCAGTCAATGTATTGAACAAGATTTTTCTCTACTACTGTCATTTCCATCTTATTTTACTGATCTCAAAACATCATTCAATTCTTGGAAGTGACTTGGGCTCTAGGCCTAAAATAGTCGCTTAAATCCTCAAGTCTCTAGAATAACATTGAAAACCTGGGTCATTGGTCACTGGTAAGCAATCTTGTGAGAGCGACTATAGGGTTACAGTTGCATGCATGCCTTGTCATGGGAGTGACTTTGGGTTTAATTCTTCTAAATGCTAGGTTAACTCAAGGGTTGGAACCTTGAGTGGTGGATTAGCTCCCATGGGTCCTGAAGCACCTCAGGGAGGTTTTTGTTTTGTGTTTCTTCTGATTACATTTCCTTGAGGTTACCTATGAGGTTGAATGATATCACAGTAGCCTCTCATCGCATGTTTTCCCCAACTGGCTAGTTCCTTGGGTAGATGTGGGAGGATGATGTGACAATATCATCTCATGAGTAAAAAATATGTAGGACCCAAGAATAAGACGTATACATAAAAACACCTATTCAAAATCATTCTCCAAGTCAAACAAATAAAGTATGAGTAGTTGCGACACATAAGTGTTGTTTGGTGCCTAGAAAGTGTACTATGACTCCAAAGTGTCAAATTGCTAGCTCTAATGTTCCAATGACAGTTAGGAAGGAATATGGACACTTGAAACATGTTTGAAAACCTGCAACAACACTTGATAACTAAAAGCGATGATTAACGTCAGAAGAGGTAGACTCCAAATTTGAATGTAGCAAAAGTTTGGAGGGTGTTGTAGCAACAACAACACTTGGCGACATGCTAGGAGAATTTAAACTTCTCTATATAGGAATAGCTTTCATCGAATAGTTAGCCCTTAAAGATGTATTAATTCATTAAGGATACTTCCATGGCTTCTCTACTTAACTCAGTTATAGGTGTAGCATCAACCATTCATTTTCCTGGTTTAACACAATAAATTTTTCTATTTCATATTGTTTTGATCTAGGAGAAGGGTAATATGAAATCCCAGTTAAAAATAATAAGAGTCTTAGTTTTCATCTCTAGTGTTTCTTGACTACTAGTTGGCCTTTTCAGAACCTTGATGGAATCATTATAGGAACATAACCACCGGTTCTTGATTATCGAGTCTGTTCAGTACATCGAAGAATTTACTTGCTTCACATCTCTACCTAGGAAGCCGTTGTCTTCATTGTCGTTTATTTATTTTATTTATAGAACTATGCTTAGCCACTTATTATTTCATTAAGTGGAAGAGGGATCCTTACTTATTGAGAGAAGGAGAGGTTTCTCCTTTAGAGATAGTTATATATACCTCTAATATTGATTTGGTTTCTATTGATTTTCGCATTTCCTTTCTCTACTTGATTGGATTAGCATGAAGAACATCAAGTAATTCTAACAGTAAGTTCAGGAATAGAAATGCTAAATAGATGTGGGTTTCATGGTTATGCTCAAGTATTTCCTCTCGAATGTATCATATTATCCGTATGGACAATACTTGACTTAAGGGATTCTCAAAGAAAGGGGAAATAATGGGTAGCCAAGAATTACAGTTGTCACAATCCTTGTTCATCTTGCCACATAGTCTTTGGAGCAATAGATGCATTCTCAGACAAGGGCTTATTCTATGTACACTAACAAAAAAAATAGAAACGATGAGACATGAAAAGACAAATAACATGAAACACAAAAATAAAATTGAACATGGATAGGAATGCAACCCAGGGTTGCTATTGCAAGTAATGCTTAAGATCTTGGCCATTGATGGGAGAAGGATCACTCCTCCCATCTAAATATTTCAACCAAAAATATTTTTGGCCAAGTTCTTCAATGATGGTGAAGGAATTATATTGTTCATTTTGGTGTCCCCATTGGTCTCCCGAATGGGGAATGTACCCTCTATTCTCTCTCCATTTCCCCTAACATTTCTGTTTTCAGCCATTGGCTCTAAAGGAATGGTTTCTTCTTCTTCTTCCCCTATAGGTTCTTCAAATATGTCTAGATTTTCACTTAAGGGTTCTTCTTGATTTCAACCATTGAAGAAGAGAGAAGGTTGGCTATGTGAAGCAGTGGGGGTTTTGGGAAAAAAATTTCTCGATTTATCTCTACTCCTACAAGGCATGAAAGGAAATTTTTGGTTGGTTTTTTGTTTCTTTTTCCCCGCACTGAAAATACCTACAAAAACTGAAATTGTGATTGAACAAAACAAATTGCAACTAGCTGAAATGAACTTGGTGAACGGAAATTTGCACAATTGAAAAGGAAAGCAAGGAAATGCAGAACTGAAAGAAAAGAAATTACTAGTCTACTTTTTCCAAAATAAACTATTAGCAGAATGTTGCAATAGGAAATAGAAGAACGCAGTAATCATAGAATACTCTGATGCTTCCCCAGCAACGGTGCTAAAAGTAGTGAGTGTCAATATTGCAGCAATAATGCTGCAACTCCCATGCTGCCAACTTTACTTCTATTAACCCGGTAGTTTGTAACAAACTTGGAAGCGTCGGTGCTATATGCACAATTACTAGTTCTCACTACAGGTTGTCACTTGGTCATTCAGTGCGAGATCACTAGGAGCTCGAGCGAAATTATATATATTTTACAAGAAGCTCTATGTTATGGAAGGAAAGAAAGATTACTCTATATATGTTATTCTAACTGCAGAAAGGAGAAAGACTAGAATGTAAAGCAAAACCTAGTAAACCCTAATTAACAAGCTAATTCCACTTTTGCCAAAAACACTATGAAAAACATGAAAGAAATGCCATTACCTACTCAAGGAAGTAAACAACATATAACCACGCTAATTCTGGAAGTAAATAAGAAAAAAACATATTTTTGGATTTTTATGTGTTTTTATCTAAATTTAACATGCATCTAATTTATTGTGTGTGAGTGTGGCAGCGAACAGATGGCGTTAGAGGGTAGTTTGGAAGCTTTGGAGGATGTAAGATGGTGTGTATGGGTCCTAGGAGGTCTTAGGTGGGCTTCTAGAGGCTTTTGCCACACTCGACCTTCAAAACAAAGCCTACATGAAAAACTACGGGAGGACACAAGAAAACTGTAGGAGGAAAACAAGGAAACTACAGGAGACCTACAGGAGGAGGCTGAGAGCAATTGCTGCTATTTTGAGGGTGTGAGAGTGGGTAAAAAATGTGGATGAAGGTTGGAATGAGGTGTTAGGGTGCCTAAGGTAGGGTTATGGGTACCCCTCAAACCCCCTGTAACCTCCCCCCCGCGCCCCCGATTACTACGTGGGCTAGTTCGTGGAAAGAATATAACACAACCCAACATTCTCCCAATTGTTGTTTTCTTTCCATAGGGGGCCACAGGAGAGCTTAGTCATTTATCCAGCGATGCAACACCCATTGTTTCTCTACACCAAGAGAACTTCTCAGAAGCTCACAAATTTTGTCAATGCATCTACATTATTCTTCAAAGTGTCCACCTTTACCAGAAACACCTTTTTGTCTTCTATCATATCCCTCACAAAGTGAGACAGAACATCAATGTGCTTTGTCTTTGAATGATAAGCAGGGTTCTTTGCCAAGAAAATTGCACTTTGGCTGTCACAGTCTATCCTTATAGCTCCCTGTACTAACCCCATACTTGAACACAATCTCTGCAACCAAACTACTTCCTTGCTTGCATGAGTGGCTGCCATGTATTCTGCCTCTGTAGTCGATAGTGCCACTACAGATTGTTTCTTACTCATCTAACTGACTGCACCTCCAAATAGGTTAAACAGATACCCACTTGTAGATCTTCTCTGATCCAGATCTCTAGCCTAGTCTGCATCAACAAAGCCACGAATATCCAAAACTTTGTCCAATCCTAGTATTCCTTGGTAGCACAAACCATAATCACTAGTGCCATGCAAATACCTGAAAACCCGATTCGCTGCTGTCCAATGCTCCTTTCCTAGTTTTGACATAAACCTGCTCAATGCTCCTACTGCATGTGCAATGTCTGGTCTAGTACAGACTATTGCATACATCAGGCTACAATTGTACCTGCATATGGAACACGTGACATGTCCTCTTCCCCTTCTTGTGTCTTGGGACACTATTCAGCAGATAACCTCACACCTACAGGAATAGGAACCTTCACCAGTTTACTATCCTCCATATTAAACCTTAGAAGTATTGTCTCGACATACTTCCTCTGGTTTAACTAGAGCTGCCTCTTTGCCTGACCTCTTTTAATTTCCATGCCCAAAATAGTTTGCAGCACCAAGATTTTTCATGTCGAATTTGGAGGACAACTGGGTCTTAAAATCCTAGATAATTTCTTTGTCATTTCTAACCAGAAACATATCATCTACATACAAGACCAAATAAATAACATGGTCACCAATTAATTTAAAATAAACACAGTGATCTACTTTTCTTCAGGTGAAGCCAAGTCCCTGTATAAATGCATCAAATTTCTGATACCACATCCTTCGTGACTGTTTTAACCCATACAGAGACTTCTCCCCTTCACCGTAAATCCTTTAGGTTGCTTCATGTAGATCTCTTCTTCCATGTCCCCATGAAGAAATGTTGTCTTCACATCCATCTATTCTACCTCAAAATCAAAAACAAGAACAATAGATAAAAGTAATCTAATAGAAGTTACCTTAGCAACAGGAGAAAAAGTATCAACAAAATCAATTCCTGACATCTGGGAATAACCTTTTTCTACCAACCGAGCTTTGTATTTCTCCCCTTTTCCTTCTACATTTGTCTTCTTTTTGAACACACATTTGCTACCAATGGGTTTCCTTCCAGCTGGCAACTCCACCAGATCCCAAGCCTTATTTTTGTGCAAAGATGCCATTTCATCAACCATGGCCTCTTTCCAGAGTTTTTCATCCTCTAAATCAATTGTGTCCTTCACAGTTTTGGGATCATCATTAGTAACAGACAAAGCAAAATTTGAACAAAAAACATATGGACTATACCTTTCTAGCTGCCTTCATTCTTGAACTGATCTTCTCACAGCCAGAGTTTGTGGCTCTTCATCTTCTGATTCCTCCTCTACTCTAGAGTCTCATTCTTCCTTCTTTAGCTCAAACTCTATCTTCTCAAGTTCCTTTGGTTGGACCTCAAGTTTAATAACATATTTCACCTCTCTGAACACCACATCTTGATTGTACACAACCTTCCTTAATACTGGGTTCCAAAGCTTATAACCCTTTAAACCATCCTTATACCCAATAAAGATGCAATTTTTAGATTTACTATCCAACTTAGATCGTTTCTCCTTTGGAACATGTACATATGCATCACATCCAAATACCATTAGATGTGAAAGAGAGGGTTTCTTACTAATCCATACCTCTTGTGGAGTCTTATCCTCCAAATCTGATGAAGGTGACCTATTGACTAGGTAACATGTAGTATCCACCGCCTCTACCCAGAATTCTTGTCCTAACCCAGCACCACTAAGCATGCTTCTTGCCCTTTCCATCAAAATCTTGTTCATTCTTTCTGCAACTCCATTTTGCTGAGGTGTATATGGAATAGTCTTCTGTCGTGCTATATCTCACTTCTTACAGAATTCTTCAAATTCCTTACTGTAAAACTCTCTACCTTTATCCGTCCTCGGCACCTTTATCTTCTTCTCTGTCTGGTTTTCCCCTAGAGCTTTAAATTCTTTAAACCTTTCAAAGACTTTATATTTCTTCTTAAGGAAATATATTAATGTATTCCTTGAAAAGTCATCTATAAATGATACATAGTACACAGACTTACCCAGTGATGGAACCTTCACAGTTCCAAACGCATCACTGTGCACAAGCTCTAATATATGTTTCACTCTCTTACCACTAGAGGGGAAACTCACCTGATTTTGCTTCCTGTATACACAATTTTCACAGAAATCAAAATCGAGAGAGCTATTACACATACCTTCTACCATACCTTTACCATGAAGTATTAAAAGGCGCTTCTCTCCAATATGTCCAAGCCTTTGATGCCACAACATGGTCTTTTATCCAAAGACCACTAGATGTTTTGCTCCACTTTCAGGAACCATGGAACTATTGCACCCATCAACAACATTGCTACCTTACAGCTTGCATAAGGTTCCAATTTAAACTTCCCACATCAATACCAGTGCTCCCTGAACCATCTTGCAGGTATCCTTCTCGAACACTATTTTTACACCTGCATCATCTAGCTTGCTAACAGAAATCAAATTTCTGGCTAATGTAGGAATATGCAGAACACCCAAAAGTGTTCTAACCCTTCCACCTTGTAGCTTCAACTTTATTTTTCCTGACCAATGATTCTAGCCTTCCTGTCATCCAACAAGAAGAAATCACCACCATCATATTTCTCATACTCGCAGAACCACTCTCTATGGGGAGGGAAGTGAAATGATGCACCTAAGTCAATCAAACATGCCTCATGATCTACATATGTACTTGAAGAAGCCAAGTACACATCCCCACCTTCATCTGAGGTGGGTTTCGCCTCTGCAAAAGGAGCCTCATCAGATCCCTTTCCTTTGTAAAGAGCTTTAGATTTACAGTCCCCTTTGAAGTGGTCTTCCTTTCCGCATTTCCAGTACGCCACCTTTACAGGTTTTCCTGGAGATTTAGATCTCCCTCTAGATTTAGATCTCCCACTTGATGACTTATTTTTGTTTCTTTTCTAGGACCATCCTCATACAAACAAGGCATCACCATTTTGGCTCTCCATATTTTTCCGTCTCATCTCCTTTGTCAAGAAGGCTGAGACTATTTTATCAAATTGAAAGGAAGTTGCATTTCTACCTATTGCAATAACCATACTATCCAACGAATCTGGTAGAGAACACAACAAACTGATGCACTTATCTTCATCTGGAATTTTAATATCAATAGATGCTAACTAACTTACCACAGTATTAAATGCGTTCATACGCTCTGTCATCGAGTCTCCATATTTCATCCTCAGGTTGTATAGCTTTTTCCATAGGAACTGTTTATTCACCAGATACTTAGATTGGTACAAAGTCCCTAACTTGTCCCACAAAGCCTTTGTTGTAGCTTCCCATGATACATTCAACAATACTAAATCTAAGACACATAATCGTGTTGTTCTCTTTACCTTTTGATCCAAATTCTTCCACTCTTCGTCAGACACTCCCATTGGTTTAGTAATCGGATCTACCATGATCCATTTATCTTTATCCACCAACAGATCCTCCATCTTGAGTTTCCACAACTCAAATCTCTAACCATTAAATTTCTCGATCTCTATCTTTCCACTATTCGCCATCTTCTTTCACCAACAGAATCAATCTCGCAGATCTCCCACTGAACAGGGTCTACCACAGGCCCGAGCGAAACCCCTCAGCAACAAAGGCGTCCCCTTGAAGCCAAATCTGCTTTGATACCAAATGTAGGTTTTAACCCCGTACAGAAATTACCTGCATATGAATTCTAATACATAGAAAATAAACAATGCGAGAACATAACACATAAAACACATATACACAGAGATTTCCCCTTGATCCCAAAATCGGGACTACCAGCTTGATATTTCATTATGTTCCTTTCAATGTTACAATACATATTTATACATGCTGACATCCAATACCATGGACCGAAAACCATCGCGTCCAAAAAAAAAAACATGTGTGAAAATCATGCACAAAACCATAGGTGGATTTATGGGTACCCCTCAAACCCCCTGTGACCTCCCCCCCTCTGATCCCTGGTTAACTACATGGGCTAGTCGTGGAAAGAATATAACAAAACCCAACAGTTTGGGAGACCTATAGGGCATGGATCAGATAGAGGGTGTGATTGCTGGTAAGCTGGCCTATTGCTGGAAGAGATCTGCTGCATAGAAACTGACAATCAACCAAGAAAATCAAGCAACCAATGAAATGGGTGCATCCTAGCTAAAATATAGTTTTGCATTAAGATGGCCTAAAATATGATGTATATAAGGAAGTGTTGGTAAATTTTGTAAGAATGGAAAGCATGTAAAAGGAATATTGCAAATTAGAAAGTGAACATGATAAAGGAGATCTAAAGCAAAGAAAAACTGGACTATCAATCTACTAGAGAGCTGCAAACACTAGAAGTCCTAGGAATGAGGAAAATATGTGTTTTTGGTGCAGCAAAAGATTCTTTGCCTCAAATCATGGTCCCAGAGGGAGGAAGAGAGGCCAAGGCACTATTGCTATCCCTTTAAATCTTTTCTGATAATTGGTTAACCTGCTACAGAAAGCATAAATGGAAGCAAGCTACTAAATCATGAAAATCAACCTATTATTAACCATAAGAGAAATACATCTAACAACAAATTAATCTACAAATTGAAGTAAAACATACAAATACAAGTAAAGAGAAGCTTGGCTGCTTGGATTGGGCCCTAACCCAAGAGCTTCAGCCCTCTAAGGTAACTCAGTGCTAGCTCAAAAACGATTCCATCTTCATTATAAAAAAATAGCAAGATTACATAGAACTGTCACAAAATAGTAAGCTTGAAATTTGAGCAGAGTTTACACAAGAAAAAAAAATCCGACCCTAGTCAGGCCCTAGGCCTCTCTACTTATACAACTAAAGATAACAACATCTTCCTTAAAATCAGGGAGACTTGGCTCCGAAAACTTGAGATAACTATCAATCATCTTCCACTTTCTCAGATGCCTTCTTAGTGCATGATTTGACTGCTTGTACTTCGAGCCGAATGAAAGGGAACTCGAAGTGTGGAAAAATAAATGAGGGGGATTCCCTCCTATAAGTCCTCTCCTCTATCTACTTCGAGTTATTGCTACAGTTTGACCATTAAATCCTTGACTTTGACCTCAAAATACATCAATAATATGCATTAAATACATGTTAGAACACATGGCATAATAACTAACTCAATTCACCCTATAAGCATAAATATAATCAAAAAATCATATAATAAGCTAAGAGAGTGGTTGATTTGACTAGGTTAGGAGGTAAAATGAGCCCATATAATTAGCCATTTATGAGATTTATCACCTTGATGAGTTGGTATTAGTTAACTCTCCTCATGAATATTGCATCACGTATGTACATTTTTGGACTCCCAAACATGACTCCACATATATCAAGGGGAACCACATCCAGATCTACTTCCTCAATAAAATCACCACTAATAGAAAATCTAATTTTACACTATTTTGTTACCTTCATCTCTGCATGGATATGGGTTTGGATGATCATGAAACTTTGGACCCATCTTCTTGACTAGCTTTTTTACAATGACACTCACCTGCAATCTTGAGTCAAACAAAGCATCAGTCTTTGTTTTCTTGACTTGTACCTTTATATGGAAGAGTTTTGTCATTTCTTTCTCTTCCTATTATTGAAGGCTACTTAGATTCATCTCCTTCCACATTTATATAAGACAATCTTCTAATCCAAGTCTGAGCTACTTTCAACATGGTTTCTTGAATCAGTGTCCATGAGATTCTTATTCTTATTATCTTTCTTCTTGTTCTTCTAGTTTAGCTCTCGATGCAACTTCCAACACTTCCCCTCTGTATGGCCATCAATGTTACAATGGCCACAGTGGTTCCTAGGATATTTGAAGTGGTGTGTTGTGGCTTCCACCTCTCTATATTTTACCACTTTTTGCTTCTCCTTCCACTCCTTATAAGATTCCTTCTACTTCATCCACTTGGTTGTGCTCTTTTCAAACCTATGTTATCAAGGTACTGTGTCTATACACAAGCCGCGTCCACTTATTTGGGCTTGAACAACAACATTTGCTCACACAGATGGTGTTGCAAACCCCCCAAATACTTGAGTACATCTATGTTATTTAGAGAGATACCCAACATTATATCCATCTTTATGAATTTTGTGGTGTACTCATGCACGCTTTGGCCACATTTTTTCCTGAAGTAATGCCACCAACCCCATTGGTCCTCCACCTACCCAATGGGATAAAACTGTGACTTAATGAGGGTTTTGAAATCCTCTCACTTAGTCACTAGAGATTCTTCCTCCAACCTTAGGGTTTCCATGTGGATTTCCCACCCAGTCATTGCATGTCCCTCTAATTTCAGTCATGCAAATCTCTTTCTCTGTTTGGAAATATGGTTGCAGGTACAAAGATGTAACGACTATGGCTTGTGGGTTGCTACAGTGCACAAATTCACTCTGTGTGCTCTACCTCCTATCTCTTTTGGCTATATTTTCTTAGCTATGGAACAAAATTCTATCGAAAGAATGGTAATGGAAATTTTCTACTACTGATGGATTTGAACTTAAAACAAGAGATTACAAATTTTCTCTACTATTATGCGGAATGGAAATCACAATTTAGAAACACATGCATTAACATGCATCCATCAAACCCACAATAACAAAATTATTTATAGGGGAACCCAATTGGGAAAAATTCCTCCACTTCTTTTCATTAAATAGATGAGAATGAGAAACTATTACAATGTCTTGCTTCAAACATGAAGCACACCCTCCACTATAAACATATTCTCCTGTTGAATGTCTTGCTTTGGACAACACTTAACCAATTTAAGAACCCGTCTTCCTCATATTTCCTTGTGAAATTTAGGAGAAATTAGGATCCTACATAATAGGGGAATTCCCTATTTCCCTGTGCAAATACCAAGGAATTGATTACCTACATCAATGTCAAGCATGTACACTCAACTAGTATACAATTGATAATTACAATGTGCCTTTTCCTCCACTCTATCTAGGAAATTCTAATTCCATGCATTTCTCAGTTATTTTTAGTTGATTGACTAGTTTAACTAAGAGATCACTGAGTTAACAATAGTTCTACTACTCAACTGACTCAATTAACTACTTGAGCTCAGTTAACTAAGTTAAACTAAAAATAACTTAACTATATTGCTAAATTTCAATAATGACTACATTCACAACTATAATTATAGCCTATAACTCGAATTTACTGAGTTAACTAGTAGACAAGGCCATGTTGTTCTGGGTAACTTCCATCCAAGTCATCTTGCTGATGTGAAAAACCGAATTACTCAATTTGACTAAGGCAAAACTCAAATTGAGCCTTTCTTGCTACAATTTCTAACACTCTCTCTTAGAAAGAAAGAGATTTTGCACCACTCGTATCATGCACCTCAAATGGAATGTACTATAGCATCATAATTATCCTCTGCACACAATCCCACAAGTGATGGTACCTGATATCAATGTGCTTGGATCTGTCATGAAATACTAGATTCTCAGAGAATTTAATATAACTTTAATTATTAAAATAAATAATTTTCAAATCCATCTACTAATTGAATAGACCCACATGTATTTTACTCGTTCATATGGCCTCACATGCTACTTCACTTGCAGCCATGTATTTAGCCTCTGCTGATTTGAGTGCCACAGACCTCTATTTCCTTTTGTACTAAGAAATAGTTGCAGACCCAACATTGAAGATAGCACCGTAAGTAATTTTCCTATATGTTGTAATCCCTACCCAATCTACATCAGTGAATCCTTGGAGATTCACTCCCTCTATCCTCTCGTACCATAACCCATACTCGGTTATGCCTCTAAGGTATCTCAACACATTTATTTCTACCTTCCAATACAGATTGGTAGGCTTCACCATGGCTTGACTCAACTGATTAAATGCATAACTGATCCAAAATGGATCTCAAAAACCTCTAAGTCTTCATATACGTTACTATCAGAAACACTATCGCATGGGAAAAGACATTAAGAAATGGTGGAAAACAAAGTAAAGCAAAGGTTCAAACATGATGCACAGGAGCCATCGGATCAGACGAATCAACAGTCCAAATCAAATCGGCATATCGCAATCGGTAGAGGCTAGCGGGAGATATAAGAGGTAGCTATATAAAAATCGTGATAGTGATCAATGTGAGTCAACGAGGACTGTCGATCAAGGACACAGATCAATATTGCATCACAACTATATAAAGGGTGATATCGAAGACCAGTGACCATACGATATGTCGATGCGGCGATAGCCGATAAGGCTAATCGGAGCAATCGATGATCGGAGATCGGGGAAGATATGCGACATGCGATAAATTCATTCCTGAAAGGGTTTATGGATGCTAATTGATATATTTTGAGTTCCGATCAAGAGGTATTTGTCAGGTTTTTCTATGTACTTACGCATTTTCGCTATAAAAGCGAGACACAAAGGAAATGTGCCCGTAGCGATAAAACTAGACCCGAAAGGTTTATAAATGTAGCTCTATATTATTTGAGTTTTGTGGTAAGCAATATTTTAGGCATGCCTCAGGTAGTAAGTGGTATTGCACGAGCTTCACCTGATCCCATACACTGGCCAAAACATGGCTTGGCGTAGGAGAGAGAAAACTACCTTTTCGGGCAGGTAATCTTTGTGCACATAAGACGCCAAAATGGATATTAGCCGTTGGATTGAAGATCATGCAAATCAATGGTGGGCTTGCAATAGCGATCAAAGGCGGACCCGATAAGATTATAAGGCAGATTCTATATTATTTGAAGTCCGATAGAAAGCGTTTTGTCAAATTTTTCAGTGTTTTCTATGTATTTCTCTATGTAAACAGAGAAACAACTTTTTGGGATTTCACCCATGCCAGTGATCCTTTCCATTATGAGTAGGTGGTTGCCATGCCTTAGGGAGTTTAGCAATGGTTGTTAAATTCTCTAGAAGGAGAGGAAGGGATAGCAGCCAGGAGCCAAAAAGCCCAAAAGAGGAGATGAACAGACAAGTGTCAATAGGCTTAAAAGCCATTCAATGGCAAAGACAGAGGAGGCAGTTGCTGAGACAGAGAGAAAGTGAAAGATAGAGAGCAAGAGGGAGAATCTGTGTACTCTTGTATACTTTAGTATTTCAAGTAAATCCCTGTTGTTTTGTCACTATTTTGTCGAGACTCGGTTTAAGCTCACACTTGTAATAATTTGCTCTTGAAGACATAATATAGAGGTCAACATTGAAATTTGGACTAGGAGACATGGCCAGGAAGTCTGGTGAACTCCTTGATTATTTTGTTGGGTTAATGTGTGTGATTGTTATGTTTTCTAACTACTCCTTGTATATATTATTCGCAATATTTTTTATCCATTGCACTAAGTAATATAGGAATTCCTACACATGAGTTTGTAATACCTTTATATTGATTTAAGACCTCATTTTCAGATCAAGTGGTATCAGAGCTTTAGGTTTTGTTAAGGTTAGACAAGCTTGTGCCGGATTTTGAATGCTAACTAGATTAAATCTTAGATTAGGAGAAGGAGAAATTGTTGAGGCTAATTCAAAGATTGAAAGAGTCTATTCTCAGAGGAGAATGGCAGAAGAAACTCCACTGGGATCAGAATCTCAATTTATGGAAATTTTTAAGGCACTCCAAGCCATGGTGGAAGAGATGTACCTAGAATTTAAGAAGGGTCGAGGTGAAAGCCCCTCAACACCTAAACTAGAAAAAGGAGCAAAGAAACCTTTCCTAGTTGCCTCTCCTAAAGGAAATGGAAAAGGAGAAATGCCTCCTCCACCAACTCCTCCATCATCACCTTCATCATCCTCATCATCTTCTTCACATAAAACTAGCCCTGAAAAGAAAAAGAAGAAAACTTCTTTGATTAAATTATATGTGAAGTTTGATTTGCCAATTTATGATGGAGAACTAAATGCAAAGAAGCTAGATAATTGGATAAGATATATTGATGTATATTGCAGGGTGCAGAACATTCATTCAGAAAGGAGAAAGATTTAGTTGGCTAGCCTTTGACTTGGAGGAACTACAATAGTATGGTGGGAAGGCAAGACATAAGCTGATCTTAAAAAACATGGTAAAATCCTTTCTACCTGGAAAAAATTTGTTTCTTCTATCAAAAATCAATTCAATCCTTTAGATTACATGCAGTAGGCAATGATGTGTTGGCAAACTCTTCACTAGTTGAAGGGTTAGAGTGTACAAAGTTATAATCAGGAATTCAGGAAAAGAGATTTAACTTTAGGAATACCATTAGACTCACCTGAGACTTTATTGAAGTATATAGGTGGTCTACATGGTTATTTAAAGCATAATATACTCATGTTTAATCCCACTAGCTTAGATGATGTATCAGTTCAAGCAACACATCTAGAAGCTAGAGGTAAGAATGTAAACCCAGAGGTTGGGGGAACATCTAAATATTCTGTAAGCAAAGGCAAGGAAAAGAAGAAACTGAAATGGAAGGAGAGGAAAGCAAACACTGTAAAGAAGGATAAACCTTCATTCACTCATTGCAAGAAAGAAAGACGCGATGAGGCACACTATTGGTCTTTGCATCCAGAAGTGAAACCCAAGAAGTTCGGTGGTAAGGAGAGAAAGAATGTTGCAGCTGTTTAGCAGCACTTGGGATCAGATTTAGGCAACGAAACAACAGTTACAACCACAGGTATTATAGGTAAAGATTTTGAAGCATCCACAAGTAATTCTACACAATTTTTTAATAATGAAAGTAATGATAGAGAAAGAAATGAGCTTTTTCATATTAGAGTAATTTCCAAGCATAATAAGGTTGATACTTTGTTTGATAGTGGATCACAAGTAAATTTGATTTCTGAAACAATTGTAAAGAAGTTGGGATTACAAGCAAAAACTTGTGAGAAGCCATATCGATTAGGTTGGGTGTGTGATAAAACAAAGCTACAAGTAACGAGAAAATGTAAACTTAGGTTTGATATTGGATCAACATTTGTAGACGAGGTTGAGTTAGATATAGTTCCATTGGATATATGTGGTATTGTTTTCGGAAGTCCATACTTGTAAGATAGGAAACCTATCTTCTATAGAGCTGAAAATATTTATCAACTCACTAAAGACGGAATATAATATATTGTAAGAGCTCATAAACTCAAAAATAACTATTCTCTCATTAACTCAGGACAGACGCAAAGAATTGTGAATTCAGGTAAGCACTTTTTACTAATGGTTTTAAGGAAAAGGATCCTGAAAGATCCAATGCATTTGAAGGTTGTGATTCTAAACAGAAAGTTGATTTAGTTAAAGTTGGTTCATAGTATGATGTTCTATTCCAAGAACCAAAAGGTCTGCCACCCAAGCGAGAAATAATACATGAGATTTGTTTGCAACAAGATGCTCCATTACCTAACATTGGAATGTACAGGTTGTTAGCTTTAGAGAATGCAGAGATAAAGAAGTAGGTACAGGAGTTGTTCGGTAAAGGGTTTATAAGACCAAGCACATCACCATGTGGATCTCAAATTGTGCTGGTGAGAAAGAAATATGGATCATGGAGAATGTGCATTGATTATAGAGCACTGAATAAAATAACGATCAAGAATCATTATCCTCTTCCTCGTATTGATGATCTATTAGATCAATTGAAAGAAGTGATTTACTTTTCTAAGTTAAACTTGCGAAGTGGCTATCATCAAGTCAGAGTTGCAGAACAAGATGCATGGAAGACTTCTTTCAAGACAAAGCAAGAACTGTATGAATGGTTGGCTATGCCTTTTGGCTTAATTAATGCTCCTGCTACGTTTCTGAGAGTTATGAATGATGTACTTAGACCTTTTATTGATGATTTTGTAATTGTTTATTTAGATGACATTCTTGTTTTTAGTAAGACATGGGAAGACCATGTAAATCATGTAAAGAAGACTTTAGATGTTTAGAAAAGAGAAAATCTCTATGTAAAATTGTCAAAATGTGAGTTTGGCAAAACATATTTAAATTATTTGAGTCATATTGTAAGGGGTGGTGAATTGAAAATAGATCCCTCTAAGGTTGAAGTCATTGTGAACTAGCCTAAACCCAAATCTGCTACAAAGGTTAGAAGTTTCCTAGGGGCAACACAATAATGGAGA
This sequence comes from Pinus taeda, assembly GCA_000404065.3. Classification (NCBI taxonomy): domain Eukaryota; kingdom Viridiplantae; phylum Streptophyta; class Pinopsida; order Pinales; family Pinaceae; genus Pinus; species Pinus taeda. The sequence continues at coordinate 139,667 of APFE031251856.1, forward strand.
AATTTTATTGCTAACTTTTCTTTGATTGTGGCTCCATTACATGCTTTAATAGGATTGACATAAGTGTTTAAATGGGGAGGAAAGTAGTAGAAAGCGTTCGACACCTTAAAAGAAAAAATTAGTACAGCACCAGTACTAGCACTACCAAATCTTCAACATCCATTTGAGATTGAGTCAAATGCCAGTGACTATGCCATGGGAGCAATGTTGATGCAACATGGTAAACCCATATGTTATCATTCTGAGACATTTACTTCTGCAGTACTTAATTATCCCACATATGATAAAGAATTGTATCCATTAGTACAAAGTGTGAAAAAGTGGAAACATTACCTAATGGGTAAGGAAACAATCATACATACAGATCATCAACCACTTCAATATTTGCACTCATAAACTAAATTGTAGCAATCAAGACATTATAGGTGGATGGGTTTTCTATAGAAATTTCATCTTTTCATCGGATATAAGAAGGGCATACACAATAAGGTTGTAGACATGTTATCAAGACCAATCATAAATGCATCTACTATACTTAAGCATAATTTAGTAATGCATGAAAGTTATATTGAATAATATGCTCAAGATGTATATTTTAAAGAGGTATATGCAACTTTAAGTCATGGAAAACAAGCAGAAGAATTGCATTATTATATAAGGGTCCAACTATTATATCATTTGGGAAAGTTATGTATTCCAGAAACTGAAAAAGTTAACATAATTCAAGAAGCACATACTTCTCTCATATCATGTCATTTTGGTGTAAGTAAAATAGTTTCACAATTGCAGAGGTTCTGTTATTGACCTAGAATGCATGAGACAGTTTCTAGATATATGAAAGGGTGTACTATGTGTGCTACAAGAATGCCCAGTAATAGAAAATTAGGCTTGTACCCTCCACTTCCAATTCCTTCTCATCCTTGGGAAAGTGTTTCCATAGACTTTGTTGGGGGATTGCCAAAATATAGAAAAGGTCATGATTATTTCTTTGTTGTTGTGGATAGGTTCAGTAAAATGTGTATTTTAATACCATGTAACAAGCAAGTTACAACTGAACAAATAGAAAAGTTGTTCTTTGAAAATGTATGGGTTCATTTTGGTTTACCCACTTCTATTGTATCTGATCGAGATTATCAAGTTGTTGGGAAGTTTTGGTCAAATCTATGGGATTTTATGGACACCAGGTTGAAGAAGAGCACATAATTTCATCCACAAATAGATGGCCAGACAAGGGTCGTCAATAGGACAGTGATCCAGTTGCTCAAAGCCTATTACAGTAGGCATCCCAAGCTTTGGGATGAGAATTTGTGCTATGTGCAACATGCTTACAACCGTGCCAAGCACTCTTCTACTTAGAGATATCCTTTTGAGACTTGTCTTTGTTTTATATGAAAGTCTCCCTTGGATTTTGTCTTTGGTAAAGACATAGTAGTTGTTGGGTAGCGCCAGCCCCGCATAATGGTTTTGGGGCTCAAAGCCCGCAATTTTGGGTAAAGGTATGGTAAATACTCCATGAGATGCGCAAAGCACGAAGTGTAATGAGTCAAGTCAAAGGGTTGTCCGCCCAAAAATAATGTAAAATGTGTCGACCTGTACATGGTCCACGGACCATGGAAATGTATAAATAGAGCAAGGCTTTATGGTTAGAATGCATTTTTTGGGAAGTATTCTTTTGATCCGAAATGTAATGGGTTTATGAGGAAAGAAGTCTTGTAGCATTTGAAAGTGTGTGCAGAGGCCTGGTAGAGTCCACAACTATGTGCACAGACCCCTGTAGGTGAGTGCGTAGGGCGGATCTAGTTGTACTGAAGAGAAGATCAATAAAGATAAGAATTTTTGAATCATTGGGTGGTTCCTTGCGGATATGTTTGTTGCTTATGTTCTGAATTTATGCATGATCTGTTATATGGGTTTAGATCTTTCTTTATAACTGCACGCACTGGTTATCTTTATTAAATGTTTGCTTAAAGACCATAAGAAGTAGATCTGATCTGTAACAAACTCAGTAATAATAAATATTAAGGATTTATCTTGTTTCAGATCTATGCAGAAGAAGAATAGCATGAAGCCCTAGAACGGTTTGCAAACCCTCTGGACCACATCAAGACATCCCAATGGTGTAGAAACCTGGTTCCATCACCTTCCCCTACTACCTCAGGTGAGATGTCAGTCCACACTCCACGGGCTGTTGCCAAAAGGGTCGGTAGCTGTGGGATTTGTTTGGCTAATAACTTTTCCAAACCTAGGTCAAGGCCCAATAAGCCAACAAATGGTTCTGTTGTTGGGACCGGGATCTGCATAAGGGATGTCTGATGTTGGGAAACTGGAACCCTATAAAGAAAGAGCTTGAAGATTGGTTGGATCAGAAGCTTCACGAGTTCATGGTTCAAGAAAACAGAAATCCACGGATATTAGAAGATCGGTGGTTAGATCATTACATATACACAGAGATCCAGGAGATCTTCTTTTCTTCATTCTCGATAGAGTTGTACCAGTGGATCGCAAGGCTAGCTGACAGCATGGGAAGGTGTATATGAGATCAACCCATTGTGTGGACTCTAGAATTGGTGCACAGACTAGAAGCATCTAAAGACAAAATCGCACGCGCAGTAGATCACTAGTTGGATCAGATATTAGAAGGGTTTATCACTGAGTTCACAATAGACACAACTGTGAGGTATAGCGAAGAAAAAAGTCATTTTCTCCAAGGACAATAGGGTAAGTACTTCAAATTGTTGAATACTTGGATTAAAATGTTGTTATGTGAAAAATGAATTATGCGCGTTTATTGATGTCTCGCATAACGCGAAGCGAAAGAGGCTACTGAGGAACCGAAGGATTAGAGAACAGTCCTTTGATTTCTATTTCATGAGAAAACGAGGAAGAACTTATAGCATTCTCTCTGAGAAGTGCAGTCTAGTTGATTGGGTGGTGCATCTCGTTGATACCACCGCCATCCACACATCACCTACTTCTCCTACATCAAAGCCATCTTCGTCGACCCCACCTCCGCCACCACCAAAGGTTACGATGGAAAGTGCAGTCAAGTTTCTAGTATTTAAAGGTGTAGGAAATGAGGAACCAGGTCAGTTCTAGTTTGCGGTAAGGGCTATATGGGAAGCCCAAGGTATAACAAATGATAACATCAAAAAGGCTACTCTGGTTAGTGCACTACAGGACCGTGCATTTACATGGTATATAAAGTAGTCAAGCGATCATCCAAATGTGGGACTAGCAGTGATCGAGGACGCATTTAACAGAGAATTTGGTTGGCCAAAATCATAGATGCAATCGGTCATTGCGTTCAAGGAAATCGTGATGTTACCTAGTGAAACCCCATGGGATCTGGATCAGACATTGAAAAGCACAATCCGCGAGGCTAACATGACTTTGATGGATGCGCAACACTACACATGGTTTGTGGTGTCTTTGACACCACATCTGAGGATGGCGATATCACAGCAAAAGATGTCAACCTAAGCTAAAACATTAGAGACCGCAATGAGATTTCATGAAACCCCAATATAGGATCTAGGGTTGGGAGTTCAGCAATTCCACGCGCAAATAAAAAACCTATGTTTAGAGATGCAAATCTTGAAACAAGGACAGGTGCCATAGTCGGAAGTACATGAAGAGGTGTGTTGTATCAAATGTAAGGGCCCAAGCGATGATAAGGATCACTGTCCAGTCTTTACGAACTATGTGGCAATGGGGGGACCAATACCATTGCGACCAAAGGTACAAGCAGGGTCAAGTGCAGCGCCTGCACTCTGGTGCACGATCTGTTAGGTGGGAGGAAAGCATGCCACAAACAACTGTCATCTGTTGCAGAATCTGAGACAACGCCCCCCCCCCCAAGTAGTTATTTTGTAACTTTTGTAGGACGGTGGGCCATGATGAAAGAAATTGCCAAAGTTATGAGTTTTTTATGGATTGAACACCTACTTACAGGATTTAGATTGAGGCGCAATGACAAGTTCTCTCCGTAGCAATAGCGCAAGGCAGATTCCAAGGAAACAGACGGGGATGAGGGGGAATGGGACCTGGATGCAGACGGGGACAATTAATCTGCTATAATAATGGAGGACCAGGGCACTACGCTCGTGATTGTACAAACCCTACCAGAGCCTATTGCCCATAGAGTTACCAGTTTGACCACGAACCAATTGATTGCCCCACACTAATTGCTCAGATGTGGGAAAAGAGGGTGCTTATTGCTACACCCACTCAAAATGTCCAAATAATGAAGGTTGAAACGCACAAGGAGGATCCTAATGTGAATATGATGCTCAGAAGTGGTGCAAGTAAAAGAGAAGATAAGGGGAAGCAACCATAGGAGGATGCATCGGTTCATAGTGCCCCTACAAAACTACCGGAATTTGATTTGGAGCGCATGAAAGAAACATTTATGGAAGCCAAAAAGAGCTTCACGGAAGCTTCTACTTCGGGTAGCAAGGAGAAAACGAAGTCAGAAAGGAATACTTCTATGCTAACGACCTTCTTAGAGACATACATGAAGCTACTAAGGGATACTAACGTGGTGAAGGGATTGCAAGAGTTGATAACTAGGTGTGCAAGATCGGATGAACCTCAAATGGTCTGGAAGCTAGGAAAGCATGTGTTGCACACTGGGCAGGAAATGCAATTGACTACCCAGATTAGGGACTATGAGATGGGTCAGGTTGTTCTAGACTTGGGATCAGATGAAAATGTCCTACCTAAATAGACATGGGAGTGCATGGGCAGGCCTGCATTACAATGGTCTCATATTCAACTACGGATGGCCAATCAGCAAAAGATACTACCGATGGGACAACTACAAGGGGTGACAGTGGACATTGAAGGAGTAAGTATGCAGACTAATTTTGAGGTAATAGAAATTGTTGATGACATTAATCCATACCTTGCATTGCTAGGAATAGATTGGGCAATGGACATGAATAGGGTTATCAACTTAAAATGACAGAAAATGACATTTGAGAAAAAGGCACTTCGTGTCATAGTTCCACTAGACCCAGCTAAAGGAGCGTGCTACACCGAGCTGGTGCACGATGAAGACAATGACGATGAACTAGATTGCATCTACTAGATAATAGTGCAAGACCAGGGTCGGGTGAATCCCTCAGCAGACGGAAGACTCTCATGGCAGCGCGATAGTTCATGCACATCGGATTCAGATGAGGAGTTTGAAAGGTGGTAGAGTAGATTGCAGGAAGTCACCACACTCAACTGTAATATGATGATTAGATCACTGTGACGCATGACCACTGAAGTAAGACAATGGCTATCAGATAATGGCACAACAAATGAGGAGTAGTCTGTCAACCCTCATACTTCAATCATAGAACGGGAGCAACATAGTGCAACAAAAGAAGCACCGTGCACAATAATATGGCATGAACATAGGAAGATGAGGAGGAATGAGCGTGAAGGTAGAAGGTAGTTCCGAGGATGGATTGGAAGACGCGCATAATGAATGCAGCTAAGATGGAGCCAAGCGGCCCCCCATCTAAAACAAAAGACATAGTGGTATGCTGCGTAATCATCGACCCAACTGAACAGAGCAGGGTGGGCCGATAAGACTGTGAACAGCGCAAGATGGACCGAAGAAAATCTACCCCTGGTCGAACGGGAAATAAAGCGCATTAAACCACCCACTACCCCTGCCACTCGACCTGAACTAACAGACCTTAAAAAAGGGATCTGGTAGTTGTGTGAAGCCATTCAGCGTGGTAACTTGAGAATTTGTGAACTGGACGAAAGCGGGGCATGACTAAGAAGGAAAAGTACGAGGCTAGATGAAGAAATTGATAAAATCAAAACAGGAGACACACAAATAGGCCACACCAACACATGGGGAAGGAATTAGACTTGGACGACCCTCCTACGATACTAGCACAAACTGTGATCCTACTATCATGGTTGCGACTGCACCCTAGGGCACAAGGGAGCACCAATCACAATACACTACCAGACTCACAGGAATGCGAAGGGTGCCCACAGCCCAGGCTAGCAGGGAAGATGAAGGCTCACATGAAGGGTGTGACCACCTGACTATCCGTAGTATGCCCAGTCTCAACGCTCCATGCAGTTGAAAGAGGACGCGTGACTATAAAGCAGGCTGCAAGAAAGCTGCCCAATTTGGCTATGCTGTGCAAGGTTAGTCAAATGCATAGGATGCATCCACGTACCATGGGCTGCACTGCCATGAGTGAAGGGTGGAAGACGACTGTTGCAGGTACTATTCATGATAAGATGTCCCATTTAAGATGTGAAGGAGTGGGCGGCAGGCAATTAAGGAAAAGGGGTAACCACCAAGATCGCTTTAATGAGCCACGAACCAGATGAAAGACCGAATTTGAATTTGAAATCATATATAACAAATAAGGGAAGGAACACACAACAAATCCTGATCATTCAAAGAATAGAATGCCCTGGGCTCAAGTCGAAAGGAGCAAGATGGATGACACACCGATGGAAGAAAACCCATGGTTTTAGGCAATGCCAAAGGAATTGAGAGACATGTTCCCCAAGTCGATGGCCACCAAGGAGGTTCCGCAGAATCCTACACCATAGGCAGCCCAAATCCCTAAATCACCCAAGACACCACAGATGAAGAAGGACCCCCAGATACCTGGCCAAGTAAGAAGGTCGCCGCGACATCTACGATTTAGCAAGCTCACAATGGAAGAGAAGGCCAAAGTTGTTACAATTGAAAGTGACGAGGAGGAAGAAGGACCTCTGACCTATGTCAAAGAAATAAACCCAGACGAGGAAGGCAAAGCAAATATATGGCCAGTCTGATGACCCAAGTATGTTCCTCCAAGCATAGGGAAGGCTAAGGTCCCTGCAAATCTAGATGACGTTGACAACATCCTCATCACCTCGTCTCTTCCAAAAGGGGTTCCACTTGAAGGCTCGGTGATTGGCCATATTTCGACGATGAAATTTGAAGACTGGGACCTTGTAGATGCAGAAAAATTTTCCCATTTGGAGACCAGTGAACTCATGGAGCAAAGTGCAAAAGGGATGGTTACGACACTTCAGCGGAAGGAATGGCTGCAAAAGGTGGAGGAAGTAAAGTTGATCTGTCTCTTATCCATTCCCCACTTTCTCCAGCCCCCTATTACAATATTCATCATTAGACGACTGCTCTGTCTCATACATGATGGCTACTTATGGATAGATAACCTTGTACCCATCATGGAAGAATTCATTCATAGGATCCCACAGCTCCCTTGTGAAGGAAGAGACCCTAGGGAGATCGTTGATAAGAGTGGCAATGTTGCCTTTAGGATCTTGGGATATGTCAAGAACAACACCTGCATGATCAATAGAAGGAAACTGACTTTTCTCTTCAGGATTTACAGTCAAGATCGTTGAACATGCACCATTACATTCCAGATCAAAAGAATACTTCCCAAAAACTGTCTTCTAACCATAGAGCCTTGCTCTATTTATACATTCCCATGGTCCACGAACCACGAATAGGCTGACTCATTTTACATTATTTTTGGGTGAACAACACTTTGACTTGACTCATTACACTTCACGCATCTCGTAGAGTCTTTACCATATCTTTACCCAAAATTGCGGGCTTTGAGCCCCAAAACCATTCCCTGGGGCCTGCGCTACCCAACAGTCCCGCAACAGAATCATCTTGACTCATCCTAAGTCACTCAGCTAGTGTGACAATCTTTGTGCAGAGGTCAATTAGCAACTTCTTTACTTCACTCATACTTGCAGCAAACTCTTCTTCAATCCGTTGTACATGTTCGACGCGGGCCACTGACACCTCAGTCTCTGTTTCAACTGCTTCAATGGGTGCATATTCTACCTGCATGTGTGCCATCTTGTGCTCAATAGTAGTGGAAACCACGAATGCCTCATCGAGCCATGGCTGGAGACATTCTTTAAGCACTGCTTCCTTCTGTTGAGCAGCATCAGCTTGTATCTTCCTAAGCCTCCCTCATCTTGGCCAAGCGTTGTGTAATAGAAACCGTCTGTGCAGTTCCTTTTATATTATCATATGATTGTTGCAGCTCCTTGGCCTCCATTTCTAGTCGTTGTAAGGTTGAATCTTCCTGGAGTGAATTAAGCGTAATAAGCGACTAATCCAACAAGTCAGTGCACTCTTTAATGGCACGTGTGATTGTTTCCTACCCAGATTTAATGATGCCTTTGCATTACTCGGGGACCTCTGGTGGCAACGAAGGCTGAACCTATAGTTTTAGCTCTCCAACCTGCAAGTTGGGATCCAACTGAATCCTCATGGCCTCCTCCTTTGCTTCACATAACCCACTAGCCATCTTGTGGATTTGGATGCCAACAGGAAACTCAGCCGCAATCTCGAGCTTAGGGGCCTGCGAACATGCTTCCCCTACCAGTTGCTCCAACTGTTGACTCTGTGCGACAACTTCATCCCCTTAGAGGCTCAGTTGTTCTATATTAATTCTCTTTTTGCTGAGGACCTATTCTACGCATCATTCCCTGGTGTAGAGCTCCATCATTGTGTTGTCCTAGAGCTAGTACAAGCTTTTTCATGGGAGGGCAACCAAATTTAATCCAAGCCTCGTAAGCCGGCCCACCACAACTTTGTCTGCCACATTTTCTATTATCAATGCTCCTGCTATGATCGCAATAGGATGAGCCATTTGGACCTTTAATAGCTGCTCAGTTGCTAACATACCCATACCTACCTGAGTAGCGATGGTTCCCGACTACGATGCCCGTGTCCCAAGTTTTTGTATCTACACGCGGAGCACCCCCAACACAATTTGTTTCTCCAACATGGCCTCATCTGTTGCTTCCTAGGTGACTTCACAGACTATGTCCCCTATGTCACCTTGGTCACCCTCAGTCAATGCAGTCATTCCTCTGTCCCATTTAGATGCCTTGGCCTTTTTCTGTTGCTTCATCCGTTTTGTCAACGGTGGTCATTTTAACAGTGCCCCCATGGTGGTTGGCAACATTACTTCTGTCCCTATTTCCTCAGCTATCTCTATGGGCACCTTTGAACCACTTTCATCCTTTGTCATCACATCCCCCCTGCTGGTGCCTTACCTATCAAAGATGCCACAAACCATGCGCAATGCTACACATCCATCAATGTCATGTTAGCCTCGCGGATTGTGTTTTTCAATCTCTGATCCAAATCCCATGGAGTTTCACCAGGTAACATCACGATCTCTTTGAACCCAATGACTAACTGTATCTCTGATTTTGGCTGACTAAATTCTCTGGTCAACACATCGTAGATCGTTGCTATTCCCGCATTCAGATGATCGCTTGAGTACTTTATATACCACGTCAACATGCGGTCCTGCAGTGCACTAACCAGGGTCGCCTTTTTCATGTTATCATTCATTATACCTTGGGCTTCCCATACAGCCTTTACCACAAACTAGAACTGACATGGTTCCTCGTTTCCTATGCCTTTAAATACTAGCAACTTGACTGCACTTGCCATCGTAACCTTTGGTGGTGGTGGAGGTGGGGTCAGCGAAGATCGCTTCGATGTAGGAGAAGTAGTTGATGGTGTGGACGGTGGTGGTACCAGCGAGATGCACCACCCAATCAACTAGACTGCACTTCTTAGAGAGAACCCTGTGAGTTCTTCCTTTCTTTCTCGCGAAATAGAAATCAAAGGACTGTTCTCTAATCCTTCGGTTCCCCGGTAGCCTCTTCTACTGCATGTTATGCCAGACGTCAATAAACGCGCATAATCCGTTTTTCTCATAACAAAATTTTAATCCAAGTATTCAATGATTTTATGTACTTACCCCGTGGTCCTTTGATAAAACGCCTTTCTGCTTCACTATAGCTCATATTTGTGTCTATCGCAAACTCAGTGATGAACCCTCCTATTATATGATCCAACCAGTGATCTACTGCGCCTGCGATTTTTTCTTCAGATGCTTCTAGCCTGCACACCAATTTTGGAGTCCACACAATGGGTTGATCTAGTCTACACCTTCCCACACTATCAACTAGCTTCGTGATCCTCTTGTACAACTCTGTCGAGAATGATGCAAAGAAGATCTCGTGGATCTCTATGTATATGTAACAATCCAACCACCTTTCTTCTGATATTTGCAGATTTCTGTTTTCCTGAACCAAAAACTCATGAAGCTTCTGATCCAACCAATCTTCAAGCTCTTTCTTTGTAGGGTTCCAGTGTTTCGACATCAAACATCCCTTAGGCAGATCTCGGTCCCAGCAAAAGGTCAGCAGCTGAAAAGGGTAAGGTCGTAACCACCGAACCCGCTGAGGACGACGAAGATTTGCAGGCCCTAATCGCCTAGATTGAAGCACAGGATGAGGAAGAAGATGATGCATTCCAAATACCTTCATTACCCCATATGTCTCACTATGGAATGGGACGAGCAAAATACCGAAGGACCTAGACACTGGAAAGAGTACGGTGCAAACCTCGCTTCTTCCAGATGAGATAAGGTTTGATGGTTTGCCGCTAGGCTGAGTACCAAGTATAAAATTCAAAGATTGGGATCTAGCGAATAGTGATAGGTTCCCCCAATTGGCCATAGACAAGTTATGACCACGAAAATGGTTACTAGGTGTGGAAAAAGCAGGTTTACTCAACCTGAGGTGGACACCCCACTATCACCACGGACCATCATCACATTTCTTATCCGGTAGTTACTATTTCTAATACATGATGGATATCTCTGGTTGAAAAAGTTGATTCCTATCATAGCTTATTTAATACACGAAATTACACACTTGCCTATCAAAGGAAACGACCCCAGAAACATAGCCAGAACCAATAGCGAGGTGGGCCTTGCAGAAACAATCAAGGCTAAATATAAGTTGGAAAAGGGAAAGTGTGGGTATGTAATAGTGAGCATCAATGACCACGGGGTGTTTGTCACCACCCAAATACTAGTTAGTAAAATCATGAGGAAATGTCGCACCGATGAGGTGCCAGCCCCTATTATTGCATTTGTTGAACAGTGCACTGAAGGAGTCCAATTCAACTGGCCACAGTTTTTACGCAATGAATTTTTGACAAATTGTCAGGAAGCATAGGAGAAAGGTAAAACATTTCATTATGCATGGTTGCTACTGTCAATCCTTTTAGGTACAGGAGAACTGTCATACAGTAGCCAGTTTCCCAACATTGAGGACAACCTAGCTGAATCAATGCGGTATACATCGCTCTGGGCTACCAAGGACGTAGAAAGGGTTTGTGAAACCAAGGTTTCTTGGACCTTCATGGAGGGGAGTATCTGGACAAACCACAGATGTCTCCAACGATATACAACAATTCATAAAGCATGGCTGAGTTCAAAGCGGACACGCATAACTCATATATCCGAGCATGGAAGGATCCGAAGTGAGCATGGGTCATGCTCCGATTAATTGCAACAGACGATGCCATTTACAAGGAGGCAACCAAGGAAGTGATAGCCAAAGAAATCATGACAGATCAGGAAATGTCCTTAGAACATGACATGCAAAGGGAACATGAGACACAGGAACAAACAGACCATCTTATGGAATCAACATAAGTCAAGTGGCAGTGTAGCAAGGAATCACTGCATACATGCAAAAAGTCAAAAATAGTAAAGGCTTTGGAGAAAGAGTTCATTAACAGTGGAAAACCAGAGAGCACTACCCCAATGAGTGTGTTGGTGGAACTAATGACAGAGTAGACAACTGTGTTGGGGGAAATCAGATCACAGTTGTAAGCATTACAGGTGCGACACCCGGGCAGGGTGATCCTAAATCCAACAAAGGACACAATTGCAGCCAAGAAGATGGCGTGCACCCACATAATGAACACCTTAGCACTTCCAGCAGGCATTGTCATAATAGAAGCCAAGGGTGACGTGCGTCGTTGGGGGTTGAATATGGCTGCTCTTCCTAGAGAAACCCTATACCAACTTTAGGATGGCGTAACCACTGAGCTTCATGTCAAGGAAGGTCGCGGCCCCCAAACCTTGATGGAGCACAAGGAAAATTTGGATCACGTCAGTCTCTAGCACAATTATTTGGTCAGACACAACTAGGAAGTGGAACAGGCCATGATGGAAGCTTGCAGCAGGGTACCAGAGTTAGCTATTCTAACTGAACTTCTTGCAATTGCCAAGATTCATCGCATGGCTACAGGATTCCATACAGCCCAAGAGGAGGCTGCGAAGGCTCAGTGGGAATTAAATTTACAAATTGCAAAGCTAAAAATGAAGGCGCAGCCACCCACACCTTCAGAAGTTTGAGAATAACACCACAGCGAAATTCAAGCAGGATTGGAACTAGTAAAGCGTGCGGTCCAAGATTGCTCCAGTCTATTAAACCAATCCTTCATTATGCTCACCTCTCTCCAGGAAGACCAACCATACAACAAGTGGAAACAGAAGTGCGGGACTTACAGTAGGCTTATGACACAGTCTAGGGGACTATGGAGACAGTCACTATCACGCAGTGGTTGGCTAAAATGAAGGAGGCCTAGGCTCTCAAGGCACAGGTGGACACTGCTCAGCAAAAATAAGCAGTTCTTTAAGACCGCATCCAGCCCTAGCTTGATGAAGCATACATAGCCTCCACCACCACTGAGGGAAAGTTAGTGCACATGTAGGCAGCATATGATCCCGAAAAGGCTACTGATATTGATGCATCAACGGCTCACGTAGAATAGGTACAGAGGATGGCGAAAGAATTTGTTACCAGTACAAGTGAAGCGTAGATGTTGTTGACTGATCTCCATGTGAATATTGTCGCACCAGCCATGTGACTCAGGGCGAGTCACGATGATTGTGTTGTGGGACTATTGGGTAGTGAAGGCCTTGAGTAAGGATTCTGGGGCTCAAAGCTCAAAAATTTGGGTCAAGGCATGGTAAAGACTCCATGAGATGCACAGAGCGTGAAGTATAATGAGTCAAGTCAAAGGGTTGTCCACCCAAAAATAATGTAAAATGAGAAATGTTGAAATACAGAAAGGCTCTATGGTTAGAGGTAATTTTTTTTAGTATGTATTGTTGGATCACTGAGATTCAAGAAGGTCATTTGCCTTCTACTGAAGATTTGTTGCCTGAATATCTCAATGAGTTACAGGAAGATATAGTTTTCGACAGGAAGGTGAGAACTATGCATGGAAGGGATGTTGAATACCTGAGAATAGGGCTCAAAGGTCCAAATATAAGGAAAGCATGGTTGATAGAAGTTAAACAAGTGAGGGAGGTTTATCCTCACTTGATCGATGCCTAAAAACCAACTTTTGGTGGTCCAAAAGCTTTTCAGTGGGAAGACGTGATCCAAAATGGATCCTAAAAACCTCTAAGTCTTCATATACATAACTATTGAAAACACTATCACATGGGAAAAAACATTAAGAAATGGCGGAAAAAAGAGTAAAGCAAAGGTTCAAATAGGATGCATAGGAGCTGTCGGATCGAACCGATCAATGGTCCAAATCAAATTGGCATATCGCAATCGGCGGAGGCCAGTGGGAGATATCGGAGGCAAACATATAAAAATCGCAATAGCAATCAACGTGAATCAATGAGGACCATTGATCAAGCACACAAATCAACAGTCTAGATCTACTCACAATATCACATCGCAACTATATAAGGGGTGATACCAAAGACCAGCGACCATGCGATACGTCGATGCATCGATAGCCGATAAGGCTGATCAGAGCAATCGATGATCGAAGATCAAGGAAGATATGCGACATGCGATAAAGCCAAACTCAAAAGGGTTTATGGATGCGAATTGATATATTTTGAGTTCCGATAAAAAGGGATTTATCGGGTTTTTCTATGTATTTATGCATTTCTGCTATAGAACTAAAATACAAAGGAAATGTGCCCGAAGCGATAAAAATGGACCCAAAAGGTTTATAAATGCAGCTCTATATTACTTGAGTTCCGTGGTAAATGGGATTTTGAGCGGGCCTCAGGCGATCAGTGGTATTGGACGGGCTCTGCCTGATCCCATACACTGGCTGACACGTGGCTTGGCAGAGGAGAGAGAAAACCACCTTTTCAGGCGGGTAATCTCTGTGCACATAAGCCACCCGAAATGGATATTAGTTGTTGGATCATAGATCATACAAATCAATGGTGGGATTGTGATAGTGATGAAAGGAGGACCCGATAAGATTATAGGGTGGATTTGATATTATTTGAAGTCTTGTAGAAAGCATTTTATCATATTTTTCAATGTTTTCTATGTATTTCTCTGTGTAAACAGAGAAACAACTTTTTGGGATTTCACCCACACTAGTGGTCCTTTCCGTTACAAACAGGTGGTCACCATGCCTTAGGGAGTTTAGCAATGATTATCAAATGCTCTAGAAGGAGAGAAAGGGATAGCAGTCGAAAGCAAGAAAGCCCAAAAGGGGAGACGAACACACAAGCGCCGATAGGTTTAAAAGCCATTCAATGGCAGAGATAGAGGAGGCAGTTGTTGAGACAGAGAGAAAACAAAAGATAGAGAGCAAGAGGGAGAGTCCTTTTACTCTTGTAGACTTGAGGATTTCAAGTAAGTCCCTGTTGTTTTGTCATTGTTGTGTTGAGACTCAGTTTGAGCTCACACTTGTAATAATATACTCTTGAAGACATAATATAGAGGTCAACACTGAAAGATGGACCAAGAGATGTAGCCAGGATGTATGGTGAACTCCTTGATTATTTTGTTGTGTTAATGTGTGTGATTTTTACGTTTTCTAAATGCTCCTTATCTATGTTATTCGCAATATTTTCGATTCGTTGCACTAAGCAATATAGTAATTCCTGCACATGAGTCTGTAATACATCTATATCGATTTAAGACCTCATTTTCAGATAAATAGCATATGCTGGGCCTTATATTCACTAGATACATCAAGGATCCCACATGTTGTGTATAGATGGTGGAATAGATTTCCTCTCCTAAAGGACTTTCCTTCCACTAGTTTGTAACTAGAGGTGTGTCCATAGGCTTGTAGTTCTCGATGTGAAATATTTGAAATATTTTATAGGAATGCTTCCCTTTAGATATAAAAATCTCGCCATCACTCTCCCATACTTCCATCCCAAGGAAGTAATGCATTAAATCCATGTATTTCATCTCAAATTCTCTTGCAAGGTGCTCTTTGCAAGAGTGGATCAACTTCTCATCCTCTGTAAGAATCAAGTCATCAACATACAATACCAAAATAAGAAACTTTCCATCTACCACAATGTGATAGAGATTGGAATCTTCTTCACTTTTGGTGAATCCCAATCCATTGATATATGTGTCAATTTGACTGTACCATGCTTGGGGTTCCTGTTTGAGACCATATAGGGATCAAATGAGTTTACACACATGTGTCTCACTCTCATATGTATCAAATCCTTCTATATGCTCTATGTAAATTCATTCCTCAACAACTCCATTGAGGAAGGTGTTCTTCACATCCATTTGATGGATATTCCACCCCATCTGTACAACTAATGCTAGAATGGTTATGATCGAGGAATGTCTTGCCACTGGGGCAAAATTTTTCTTATAGTCCACTCCCTCTACCTGAGAGAAGTCTTTGGCCACAAATCTAGCCTTGTGCATCTCGATGCTCCCATTAGTTGCATGCTTCAATTTGTAGATCCATATGGAAAAACAACTGATTTTTTCTCTAGTATCAACACCACCTCCCATACACTATTATTCATGATTGAGTCATACTCCTCCACCATGGTATCAACCCACACTGGTTGAGAAACTACTTCCTCAAACAAAAAAGGTTTTGTCTCAATGAGTTCTGTCATGAGAGCATATACCCATTTTACCTATATCGTTACCTCCTCTTCCTATGGTGATATGTATAAGCTCCCACATTCTCCCATACATCTTGTAGGAATCTTTTAGCTTATTTGGTTCTCTTCCTCCACACTCTAGAAGATTCTAGTTGAGTGGGTGCCTCTCCTCATCCTCTTGTTTGCTCCTCTACTTATGGCTACTCCACAACATCCTAAAGCTCTATCTGAGGCTCCTGCTTAGAAGCTATAATCTCCTCATCTTGTGGGATACTCATCTCTCTCTCTATAAAGCATCCCATAGGCTTCTCCTCATCAAATTTGACATATCTCCTCACTACTATCACCCTGAGTGAGGGAAAATACATCTAATAATTATGTGGTGCCTCTATGTATCCTAAAAATACCCCCATCTGAGTTGTAGGCTCAAGTTTCTTCTTGCTATCATTTGAGACATGAAAATATAGTAGCTTCAAAAATTTGAAAATGAGATACATCTCGATTCTTCCCAGAGAAAGCTTCCTCGGGTGTGATGAGGGCTCCTGTCCTACAAATAGATTGTGGTATTGCATGGTTCTGACCATTGATGTAATGAAATACCTTAATCGTACAACATATCTCTTATTTCTCCCATTATTCTTTTGTTCTTCCTTTTAGACACCCAATTTTGTTGTGGGTTATGGGGTGTTATTGATTCACTTCTAATTGCCTCTTTGGCACAAAAGTCCTTAAAGGTGTTAGAAACAAATTCTCCTCCATTTTCACTTCTCAGGGATTTCATTTTTTGACGAGTATCCTTTTCAACCAATGCTTTGAATTAAACAAATTTTAAGAAAAAATCATCCTTGTTCCACATGAAGAAGATTCAACATTTTCTAGAATATTAATCAACAAAAATCACATAATACTTGTGTTGTTTTGTATATGTTATAGACAATGGTCAATATACATCAGAGTGGACTTGCTCCAATATTTCTCTAGCTTTTGTTATCTCGAGCCTAGAAGGTGGATTTAACATATTTCCCCAATGTGCATCCCTTGCACACATCATGTTAGTCAAGGGTCCACATTAGGGGACTTTTGAGGTCTAAAATGGGCTTCCTAAGAAAAATGTACAACCAAAATAAACTTAATAAGATCCAATAGGATTCAAGATGATGATGTCAACCATTGGGGATGATTCACCATTTTTGCAGTAAAAAGGTAAAAAGTTTAAAAAATAATAAAATAATAAAACTACTTTTTCAACTCGTATTTTCAACTTATCTCCCTAAGGTTTCTTAGACCCTACTACAAAAAAAAGGAGAAATACATGGAAAAACATTATTGCAATCACACTTTTCATGTATTTCTCAATTTTTGTGTAGCAAGGACCATCAAAAGTATGCAACATGGGAAATCCTTGGATGACAAATCAAATTATGCATCGAACAAGTGTTTCCACTTGAAATTTGAGTAAACCCATAAGGAGATAAGTTGAAAAAATATTTTTTCTTTTCTCCCTCTAAAATTTGATGATGTCATCTAATCTTATTTGATTATTTCCACTATTATTTTATAATTTCCTTAGAAGGCCCATTTTGGACCTAAAAAATCCCCTAATCATTTCGGGAGACCAACGATAATCTATTGCATGATTTTTAAGGCCCCATGTTGTAAGTGTCCCATGTGCCTATGACAAAGCTTTCCAACTTCTTGACTCAGAACATTTTCTGCCTTCCTTCTCAGTGTAGAGAAACCTTCCGCCTCAAATTTGTATACATTTTTTACTCTAACTCTATTTTATTTTCCCAGTAGCTATATGTCTCAAAAAACCTTTCCCCTTAATGAAAACAACATCATCGCATGTATCCTCCAATATAGCTACAGAGACTAGTTTCTTCTTTATACCACATACATACATAGCATATTTCAGATGAAGATATGAGTTTGACTCCCTCTTGAAGGTTATAGTTCCAATTCATTTGCTACTGTACTGCCCATCATTCCTAAGTTTTATGTGCATCTATATATCCTTCCCCTATAGGCTACTGAAGAATTATTTTCATCCTGTCATATGGAATGAGGCACCTAATATAGGTACCACAAACTCTCAATTATAGTGTTGGTCATCCATGCAATTAGGATGAAGTCTAATTTTGATTGTGAGGCAAGTGCTTCACCTCCTGCTCCTCATCAAGGATTCTTGTTAGACTTCATGTGCGCACATTTTGTTGCATAGTTCCCATATTCTTAGGTCCTACATGTTGCCATTTTTCTGGTTGGAATCTAGCTTGCTTTGGGCCTTCTTTCCCTTATATTTATTTCCCTTCCCAACCAAGGAAAGATTCTCTTCCTCCTCAAATTTGGATGTTACTCCATCTATGATATTCCTTCATATTTCTTCTTCCACCAAATCAGACCAAAGTCTCTCCCAATTTGGAAATTTGTCCCTTCCATTTATAGATTCCTGGTAGTTGTGCCAAGATTTTGGAAGGCCTAGGAGAGCTAGGGTCACTAGCTCTGAATATGGTATATTTTCTCCAACTCCTCCAAGGTCATCTTGACACTAAGTGAATATGGAGAGGTAATATGGAATGATTTCATTTTTTTGTGTGTGGATGTTTATGAGCTTGTCCCTCAATGCCAATTTCCTGACATCACTACCATTTTCGAATAACTTAATGAGGGTCTTCCACATGGAAAATGAAGTCTCCTTTCTATGTAATTTCGAGACTATGGGGTCTCTCACACCTTCTAAGATGATCCTCCTAGATTTTTCAGTGTCCTTCTTACACTAAGCTAACTATTGTGCATCCGATACTACTGGTTTTTGAATGTCAATTTTGGTGTACTCTAACACTCAATTATCATCACATACAACTTCCATCCTATTCTTCCAAGATATGAAATTCAAGGTTCCCTCCAGGGAAAAATATAATCTCAACCCATTGAAATACATTTTCTTGGACGAAAGAAGACTGCTTCACTAAAACTGCAAATTGAAATCTCTAAAGGATAATATCTATTGACTAGTTTCTAGTGTGATTTCTACTCTGATACCATGTAGAAATTAGTAGAAAATTTCTACTACTAATGAATTCAAACTAAAAATAAGATATTACAAATATCCTCTACTATTTTGCGTAATGGAATCACAATTTAGAAACACATGCAACCATCAAAACCATAAGAACACAATGATTTATAAGGGAACCAACAGGAAAAAACCCCTCTGCTTCTTTTCATTAATTAGATGAGAATGAGAAGCTATTACAATGTATCGCTTCAATCCTGAAGTACACCCTGCACTGTAAACATGCTCTCATGTTGACTATCCTGCTATGGCCAACACCTAACCAATTCAAGGCTCAAGATTCCTCTTTTTTCCTTGCGTAATTCAGGAGAAATTAGGCTACTAAATAATAGGGTAATTACCTATTTCCTTGTACGAATCCCAAGGAATTCATCACATGCATCAATTCCTAGCATTTACACTCAACTACTATACAATTGATAATTATAATGTGCCTTTTCCTTCACTCTAGATAGGCAATTCGAATTTCATGCATGTCTAGGCTATTTTTAGATTATTTACTAGTTTAACTAAGAGACACTGAGTTAATAACATTTCTACTACTCAAATGACCTTCATCAGACTCAATTCATTACTTGAGCTCAGTTAACTGATTTCAACTGAAATTAACTGAACTATATTGCTAAATTTCAGCAGTCACTACATGTACAACTCTAATTTTAGATTATAACTTGAATTTATTGAGCTAACTATTAGACAAGGTCATGTCACTCTAGCTAATTGTCATCCAAGTCATCTTCATGACGTGGAAAATTGAATTACTCAATTTGAATAAGGCAAAATTCAAATTGAGCCCTTCTTGCTACAATTTCTAACAACATCTATCTATCTTGTGTCACCTATTCCACCTAGAATCTTGATTACAGTGCTCAAAAATTAGTTTCACATATTTACATTTCAATTTACAATGTACTATACATGTAATAGGGTTATTTTGATGATTATTCATCGTTATTGTGAACTGAATTCTTTAATCTTTACTCTTGTGCTTTGAATTCTTATATCAACATTTTTATCTACAATGATCAGTCCATGCAAGTTCTTTGAGACCTAGAAACATGGAAAAGCCAAGAAAAAACATCCTACACAAAAAAATGCCATACCAATTTTAAAGGAAATTGATGACTAAAACCCAGATGAATTCCTGTCCCCCGACATAGTAATAACTCTTGAAAATGCATGCATATCAAACAATGGGAACAAGATTTACTCTAGAATTAAAAAGGTCATCTAGGAAGTTAAATCCTCAGTTACCAGTTCCAATTAGCATTTATTCTCTTCAAAATTATAGACATGTAGAAAAATAATTAATCCCTTTTAATGCTTCGAATTTATCTACTATTCTTTTGAAGTTGCATGATCCACATATATCATTGAGAATATGTTGAAGGCTCGAAATTCTCTGCCTACAACACTATAAGTGAGACCACTTGGTCTAGACCTTAAAGCAGCTCCTTTTCCGTTTGGAATGGTGGTTCCAACTAGTTTAAAAAGGTCCACTTACCTTTTCCCTCTTTTTATCAGTTTAAAATGTGTCTTTAGTTACCAATAGGAAGGGACATCAAATCGATTCTTCTTGTTGATCAGGCAAGAGAATGAACCTTAAGATGTTTTAACGGCAGATCCAAAACAGTCTAAAGTTTTGCCTCTTAAAAAGAGGACTTCTAGAATGCCAAAGGTATGATAACACATTCAAGATATAATCTAATATGCAATTAATCTAACTTATCTCCATTGAAGGAAATGGAAATCATTCTCTCAATCGAGATCCAATTAACTTAACAATGTAAAGAAGCTTTGAAGAATTTGAATTAAGATGGAGGAATTAGATCAAGGAGATAGCTCCCAAGATATGATTCCTCATTAACATAAATACTAACAATTAAACACTTATTAAATAGCTACATAAGATCTTATTGAAAATATATCAAATTCCTTATTTATCATATGCATAGGAACTACAAAGATTCATAATGAATTATTGAATTAGTTCAAATAAGACATCAGGTATGCAAGCAGGCAACCATTATCCTAAATCATAAGATAGCTTGCCGATCTAAGATTATTTCGTATGCAAACTTCAGCTCTCATATTATATCTAAAATTAAGCATGTAGAATAATCTAAGTAGAATTTTAAATGAATTAATGCTCATGATTCAACAATAATGCATGAATCTAATTATTAACTCATACATTTGAAATATAAATTGAAGGACTAAAATAAGAATTCATTCAATTAAATTATGTAAACAATACTGCCAAACATCATTAACTTAAATAAATTTTTATTAATAAATGAAATCAAATTACATATCAGCACAGTATGACACTAGTGCACAATCTGATGGGCCTGCAGTCGATCTCTGCTTGTAGAAATGGCCTCATCCTTACAATAGTAGTACATCATAAAAAGAGTTTCTCCACAATTGGATGAAAACACTACAATACAGAGCCTTCTTCCCCTAGGATTCCTCTCACCTACAATTATAAATACTCACTACAATAGTTCTTTTAGGAATTTGAGAATTGCAGAGAAGAGGAGCCCCTAATACATTCTACAATCCGCTATTTATAATTTTTACAAAAATAATTCTTAATAAGAAATTGTAAGAATAGATCTTCACTCAAAATCACATCTTCTCTTGTGGACATTTTCAATTGATGAGTACTTTCTCTTCTCATACTTCAAATGTTTCCCGACAAAAAAAAAATCAAAATTAAATTAAAATACAAATCAAATCAAAATACCAAATCTGGAATAAAATATCCTCAATCAAAGGTAATTAAATAATTAAATGAAGAGGAAACCTGGGCTATCTGTTGATGCCTGTGAGGATTTAATCGGTCAAGGAGAACATAGATGAATGGATCTGCACTCAGTAGAAGTTGTGAGAAAATAAGAATGCAGAAAATAAAACTCAAAAAAATGGTTTTGTTTAAAAAACTGGAGCTTGATCTTCTAGTGAAATTAAGGCTCCTTAGATGATCAAATTTGGTTTTGCAACCATTTCATAAATAATATCCATGATTTTATCTATCCAACGAGTCATCATAGGCATCATTTTTCCAAGTAAAGCCCATAGGGCTTTCTAAAGTTCGGAATTAAACTTGCATAATCTAAAAATTTTGTTTCCAAGGCAAAAATTAAAATTTTACTTACAATTAATCCAAAATTAAATTACATTATAATTAATAATACTAATAATTTAATTTATAAACTTAAGTTAATTAAATAAATCAATTTAAAAAAATAATACCAAATAAATTAATAAAATAATTATTATATTAAATATAATTAAAATTACATAAAAGATTAATAATAATATCAATTTTAATATAATTTTTTTATTTACTTAAAAACATAATATATAATCTCAAACTAACATATGAACCATGGCCTTTTATGTGCCGTCAGTGGGAGACTTATGGAGGAGGGAGGAAGAGTTAATGAATAACAGTAGAGGGATAAGGAAGGTGAGGTTATGGTCATGCAGGCACAACAGTCATAAGGAGGTCAATCTAAAACCTTTAAACAAAAAAAAAAAAAAACTAAATCGCATAAAAACAAAAATCGCAAATTACAAATTTTAAAGCGAGTTGGTTAAAGATTTTTCAATGTGCAATATCATAATATTACATCGCTATTTTTAGATCGCATTTTTTGAATTGGGATTTTGGAAGGAAGCAGATTATGTGGAGTGGGGCCCATGTGGAATTACAAATCTTAAGAAATGAACTACAACCACTATGCAATTTTGAAATTTTGGGTTTGGCAATTTGTTTTAAAATAAGAAATTGGAGTAAATTACCGAGATCTTGAAAACACATTTTTGAATTGTTCTACAATTTGGTTGCGTCATTTTGTAGGACTGTTAGTGAAAAATGAAAAAATAGTAAAGATCAACTAAGATTTAATATTTACAATGAATGACTATTTTTTTTTTTTAAGTTGAATCTCGGAGTATCCACAGTAATATTCATACTTGTCAATGTTTCGTTAATATTTACAACAAATAACTATTTTATTTTATTTTTAAGTTGAATCTCGGAGTATCCACAGTAATATTCATACTTGTCAATGTTTCAAATCCCAACAGGGGTCCATCATTCAGTAATTGTCATGATGATGGATCCCTATTGGGATTTGAAATGTTAACAAGTATGA
>APFE031251860.1:0-12469 GCA_000404065.3 Pinus taeda
TATGGTCCGTGATGATGCTTGTCTAGCAACCCGATTCCATTATGTGCAATTTTATTGTTGATTTTAATTTTTTTCGTTATAATGAACCGAGTCTGCGCCATAATGTGTTAATTTCATGGTTGGTCTTTAAGTTTTCATTACAATGGGCTGAACTCACCTACACTATGTGTCAATTTGATAGTTGATTTTTATTTTGTTTTGCAAAGTATCAAGTTGTCTTGGGCTAAGATTTCAAAATTTCTATAAATTTAGCATTAAAAAAAAATACTCTTGGTATAATAACTCTTTCATTCGGGTGTTCATTTTTAAAGTTTTTTGTCATAAATTTTTTTCCATAATGTCATGCTTGAAATATTTTGAAAATTCAAGATTGTTTTGTAGTCATAATCTTTGGTTTTAATTTCATGGTTGAAAATTTGTCAAGATTTTAATTTTTTTCTAAGTCGTGATATTTTTATCTTTAATGTTATGGTTGAAAACAATTATAAATAGTTTTTCTTAGCACCATGCTTGAAAATTGTTGGAATTTTAAGGTTTTTCAAAGAAGTGATATTTTAAATTTAACGTCATGCACAAAAATCGTTGGAATTTTAAGGCTTTTCAAAGACGTGATATTTTATCGTTAATTTCATGTTTGAAAATCATTGAAAATGTAAATTTTTTTGGAGTTGCAATATTTTGTTTTTAACGTCATTATTTAAAAACGTTGAAAATGTACCCTGAAAAAAAAGACGGTATTCTGACATCAACACTTTTCGTTTTCACGGTGTTTTTTGCACCAAACAAAATGGGTTTTATTTTTTTTACTGTTATTTTTAAAAAATATTGAAAATTTACTCTGAAAAAAATGGTGATGCGGAATCAACACCTTTTATTTTTGGGTTGTTTTTCATTTTTTATTTTGGATTTTTGGGCTCCAGTACCCATTTTTAGGTAATAGTTCCCATTTGATCGGTAACTATGTTATTCCTCGACCATTACATCAAACCATAACAGGTTTCTCCATTGCTTCCTTAAAACAGGATGGCTCAGTCTCTATAAGGTCACTCATTAGAGTCATGTATCCAGTATACCAATTAGGTGACCTTATTTTATTATGTAAATTTGAAGGAGCTTTCACATTCTCTCTTGCATCTTGCACAATTTTATCAACTTCCCTGGTCCTTTTCCTACCTTCTTTGGATGTTTTATCTTCAGTAGATGTATCCACTCTCTGCTCCTCAACTTTTCACTACTCCACAAATTCCTCGGGCTCCTCCTTTGGAGCTAAAACCTCCTCTTCTGGTGCAATCCAAAGCTCCCTCTCAAGAGAGCACCCCATCGCTTTCTCCTCATAAAATTTTACATCCCTTCACACAACTGTCATCCTGAGGGATATAAAGTACACACAATAGTTGTGGGGACTTTATGTGTAACTCAAAAATACACCAAAAAAAGTTGTTAGCTCAAGCTTCTTCCTTGATTCTTTGGAGACATTGTAGTAAACAAATTCTCCAAAAATCCTGAAGTGCGACACATCTGTCTTTCTCCCTGGGAAAGCCTCCTCTGGTGTAATCATGCCTAGAATTCGATGAGGACTCTGGTTCTACAAATAGACTAATGTGTTTTATGCTTCAGCCCACAAATGTAGAGGTAGGCCTGGGTCATGCAACATCACCCTCGTTTCCACCACAATGTTATGGTTCTTTCTCTCAACCACCCTCATTCTATTGTGGGTTGTGGGTTGTTGTCGACTCTGATCAAATGCCTTCTTTGGCACAATTTTTTTTTTACATTCCTTCAACAGGTACTCACCTCCATTATTACTCCTGGGAGCCTTCACCTTCTTGCTGGTTTCTTTCTCAACCAATGCCTTGAATTCTACGAACTTGGAGAATGTCTCATCTTTCTTCTGCATGAAGAAGATCCAGCACTTCTGTCAGAATTCATCAACAAAAATGAAAAAATATTTGTGTCTAGCAATGTCAGTTGTTGAGAAAAGTTCATAGACATCAAAGTGGATCCTTTCTAGGATTGCATGTGTTTTTATGTCTCTATCATGGAATGTGGATTTCGTGTACTTCTCCAAAATACATCCTTTGCATACATCCTACTATTCAAGTGTTCCTTTGGGGAGGCAAGTGGTTATTTGTTGCATAATCTTCAAGATGACATTATGCAAATGGTTAAGTATTCTATGCCAAATTTCACCAACATCACAACCCTGCATTTTCTTCACCTCAGTGCTGCACAATCTTCGACATCTATCTTATACAAGTTCTTGAAATGAACCCTGATCTGCTTCACTGGTCTTGTGGCCGTGTCTCGGGAATGCTTTCTCTTTGCTAAAGATCACATCATAACTATGATATTCCAAAACTACAATAAAGATGAGATTTTTCTTTAGGCCCGAAACGAACATGACATCCTTGAGTCTGAGAGCGGATATAGACACCCTCTAAAAGGTGAATTCACCAACCTTGGTCACAATGTACCTTTTTTCGTCCCCTAGCTCGATATGCATAGGCAAATATTTCTCCTTCGGGTCACTGAAAAACTCTCTACACCCTGTCATGTCGAACGACGTACCTGAGTTTAAGTACCACACACTCCCCATCACTGTGCTAGTCATGCATGTGATAAAAGCAAATTCAAGCTCAAGCTGTGAAACCAAGGTTTCACTTGCTGCTCCTCCTGAGGTGTTCTTGCTTGCCTTTAACTTTTTTGCATAGTTCCTAAATTCATGCCAATGGAAGAATTTATTTTTGACAAATCTTTCTTCTTGCCCCCTTTGTTGGATTTTGGTTTGGTTTGAGACTTGTACCCTTTTCTTGTCTTTCCCTTTCCAACCAATGAAAATTTTTCTTCGGCCTCACCCTTGGGCGAAGTCCCATATTCAGTATTCCACCTTGTTTCCTCCTGTACCAAATTAGACTATAAGCATTCCCAATTCAGTAATTTCTCTCCCCCTTTCACTAAATCTTGGTAGCTATGTTAGCTCTTAGGAAGTCCTAGCAAGGATAGGCTCACAGAATCATCACCTAAAACAGTGACACCAACTCCTATAAGCTCATCATGAACTTGTGTGAACCTGCTTAGATACTGCAAGATAATGTCATTCTTCTGCATCTTGATATTTCGAAGTTTATCCTTGAGCACTAGCTTCCTGTGGTCACTACTATTATGGCACACATATGTCAGTGCTTTCCACATTGCATAAGGAGTTTATTTCACATTGATATTGATAACAATGTGGTCCCGTACTCCTTCCAATATTATTCTCCTCGCCTTGGCTACATCTTTCTTCCATTGAGCAAGGTTTTGTACATTAGATTCTGATTGTTTTGCAACATCTCTCTTGATGTATTTTAGCAATCCATTGCCATCCAACACTGCTTCCATTTGATCCTTCCATGTGATGAAATTAGAGGTGCCTTCCAAGGCATACTCTAGCCTCAACTCGTTGAAGGTCACCTTCCTAGCTCTAAAGAGATCCTGCTACATGAAACTGCAAATTCGAATCTCTTGAGAAACAACTTCAAAATTCCTGCTCTAATACTATGTAGAAATTATGGTGTAGATTTGCAGCTTCTCATGAATTTTTAATCAAAATCATAAGACACAAACCTACTCTACTACTCTGTAGAATTCAATTCACAATTTAGAACATCAATCGTAAACATGCAATGAGAAATAACACACATGCACACAATATTTTTTGCAGGGGAAAGCTATCTGCTAAAAACCCCTTGCCTTCTTGCATTAATTTGATGAATAGAGATGTATTACAATTACTTTTCTTAACTAAGCATAGCCTGCAAGTGAATAACCTATCTCTCTGCTCACTAAGAATATCTGACTTGAACTTAGTCAAATATTGCCTCTGCTTGAGCCTCTATTTCCTCGCGCAATTCCTTGAGAAATTAGGTCCCTATTTTTTAGGATTTTTTCCAAAACGGATTCCGCAATTCCCAAGGCTAATGATCTGACTGCATGCAACACTTATACACTCAATACTAGTCTACAACTGATGTTACACTACCTTGGAATCTCCACCACAGCTAGGGAACTCGAATTCTCTGCATGCACTAGCTATTTTTGACTGATTGATCAGTTAACTGGATGGTTAGTGTGTCTGACTGAACTCCCATTGCAAAACTGACCTTCCACTAGTTCCTACAACCATTGAAACTAATTTAATTGAAAACGACTTGAGGTAACTGGACTTGATTGCTAGAAATTAACAATCACACAAGCTTAACTGAACTCTAACTCCTCCAACTCGAATTTACTAGTAAACTGGGTGACACAAGCCATGTCACAAAAGTTAATTGCATCCAAGTTGTCTCTTGATGTGGAAATTCAAATTTTCTCATTTTAATCAAAGAAAAATCAAATTGAGAATTTCTTGTTGCATTTTTTCAACATTAAACTACTTATCCATCAAATAGTCTTTTACAATTTTAACTTCTTCCTTACTGATATATGTTCAATAGTATTCGCTCATCCTAGCCCTATAGTTGAATATATTAAATAATTGACCACAAAAATGACCAATGAAAGCAACTATGTTGAGAAGTGAAGTAGCCAATGAAATATGAGATGTCTCTCTAATGTTTGTAAGATAACCAATTAGGCTTGTGAGTTCATCTAAGTATCGATTAATTTTTAGGGTTTGGATTCGGATCAATTTTTTACCCAATATTAATGACTCCATACTCCTTTTTGTCTAATTTTAGGCCAAATTGCTGAACTAAAAATGCTCACACTTTGCAAAAAAATAATTAGAAGAACACATCACTAGTTAAGAGAAAAATGGAGAAATAAATACAATATTATTTCATTTATTTCTATAAATAAATAAAATGGACACATATTTCAAATATTTTATACTTTAAAACTTAACATAGTCTTTTATTGGAAATAGTCTTTTACAATTTTAACTTCTTCCTTAATTGGCCACAAAAATGACCAATGAAAGAAACAATGTTGTGAAGTGAAGTACCCAATGAAATATGAGATGTCTCTCTAATGTTTGTAAGCTCACTAATTAAGCTTGTGAGTTCATCTAAATATCGATTAATTTTTAGGGTTTGAATTTGGATCAATTTTTTGCCCCATATTAATGGAATAAAAAAAAAGTCAAGTGCCAATGGTTCCATACTCCCTTTTGTCTCATCCAAGTTTGGGCCAAATCACTAACTAAATGTTCTCACACTTTGCAAAAAAAATAGAAGAACACATCACTAGTTAAGAAAACAAAATGGAGAAAAAAAATACATGATTATTTTATTTATTTTTATAAAAATAAAATGGATGCACATTTAATATAGTGTATACTTTTTTTATTTGGGTAAGTGTGCCAGGACTACATCTTCATTATGTCCAATATATCACCTCGATCGAATTGAATTGGTGACTTCACATCAAGGAGTGCCTTAACAGAGCACTTGAACACCATTTATCTAATACTCCATAGAAAAATAGTATATATTTTAAAACTTAACATGCATTTTTAATGGAGTTCCTCTCTTACTAAAATTTCCAAGTAATGCAATTCCCTAGATTCCTTTGTTCAATGGCCAGTTTCCAACTACCTCCATTAATCTAAATGGATTTATCTCCTCTACTAATCCTTCTTTTTTCAATGGATTCGGCCCCATTATTCTTGCAGCTACTAGTGCAACCTTGCCTAATCCCTTATTTCAGAATGGCCTTGTTCTCCCATTAACCTTTCCAAACAGCTTTGTACCATCATCTTGCACTAATGCTCTCCTCAATGAAATCGACATTAATGGGCAGAACCTTCAGTTTAATCAATTCTTGGCAACTCTTAATTTTCCTTTGACCTTCCAGCAGGGTATCCCTTTAATCAATTCTCCTAATTTACTTAAGCCATTGCCTCCTAGAGCTATAACACTTGGTGTAGCCTCAATCCCATTGAATCAGTCAGGTGGTTAGAGCTTGGTCATTAGTAGGAGTGAGGTTATAGTGATTGAGGACCCGCTGACAGAAGGGTTGGATAAGTCCTCTGGTTTGATGGGTAAAGTGGTGGGATATTACATGACATCTCCTAAGGATCCCAAAACCCTTCTCATGACTTTCAGGGCTAAATTCGAAGAAGAATCGAAATATGACGGAAACACCATCGATTTATCTGGTGAAGAAAATACCGATTTACCTAAGCGGGAGATTGTAGTGGTCGAGGGAAGTGGTAAGTTCCAAGGGACGAAAGGTAACATCGGTATCGAGACTGTTTCCAACACTGCCGATGAAATCGTGCTCAAGTTCAGTGTCAACCTCACGTATTAGTTGCATATTGCAATTTTCGTCATCATCTCGTGTCTATTTTTCTTATTGTACTTGATGTAAATATTGTTAGCATTTGTGTGTAAATGTTATTAAGATATTAGAACATGCTTGTCTGTGTGTGACAATGTGTATAACTGTTCTTTGAGGAGGATGGTTATTCACTTTGCACCATCAGAGGGGAGGAAAAATTCAACTCGTGTAAATGATATTTATTCATCCATCTAAACAAATACCTGTTATAATTGTGGCGATGTTGAATGACTTTCTAATTTTCATTTTTCTGTCTTTATCATTCTTCGAATTTGTTTTTAATTTTTTTTTTTAAATCTTTTAGATATTAAAATTATTAATTTTTATATAAAATATACTCGAAGATTTTGTAATTTAATATTAATATTTATAGTTTTATTAATTATTTTCAATTAAAAACAAACATTTATATTTTTATATAATTTACATGTAGGAGTATTCTATTACTCACAATGTTATGTTAAAGTATATAGAAAAGCCTCCATTATATAGAAATTGAAGAGGCTTAGTGTTGTTTAAGGATAACTATGACAACTGGACAAATGCAATGCCCTATGTGAGATTACAACTCACCATACTTAGGTCATAGGGAAATGAAGCGTTGGAAAAGACAAAATCCAACACACCCCCACCTTAACCGAAATATAGGGAGTACCTAAAGAAAAAAGAAAACAAAGAATGCGTCCCGGAAACAAGCCCTGATTAGGTACCCATGTATAACCTTTCATAAGGGGAGAAAGAGAGAAAAACCAATAGAAAAAAGTCCCCCCCAAAAGAGAGAAAGATGTCAGTGCTCAAATTATCAGGGAACTAAATTGGAGATCCCATAATGATCCACTGAATGGAAAGAATATAAGCCTGCTCCAATCAAGAAGTATGAAATGTTGAAGTACCAAAATTATGAAGATGAGAGCAATGAAACCTCAATGAGGTCAGTGGATCTCTCAAGTAGAAATGTTGCAGAGGCACAAGGGCAACAAACATTGTCAACTTCTCCCAAAAATGCTTCAAAGAAACTAGGTGTTGGTAAAGGACTAGGACAAAGGCTTCAAAAAGAACCAACACCATCAACCAACAAACAAACAATGAGGCATGTAAAAATGTCAACTCAACTCATGTGTCGCAAAACAACACTCCTAAATTTGTTTGAACACGTCTCCATCACACTGATCAAACAAAAAAAATGACAACTATCAACAAGGAAATGACAACAATATCTGTCACCATCTAATCCCCCTCCCCCCCCTAAAACACAACTGTAGAAGGAGCGAGAATCAATAGCCTCCATTATCAACAAATCCACCCCCCGAAACACAACTGAGAATATAATGGCAATCAACAATGAGAAAACAATGCAACATGACGATATGAATTTTGCAAGCATTGATTCAAATGGTTCCATGGCCATCCATTGATCTATCCATAGTCGATCCTGATGGTTGGCATTGGTCCACAATTCATTCTTTCACATCTATTCTATAACATGCTGAATCTTGGACTAGTAATTGATCAAGAATGATGATTCTTGGGTAATTTCTTCTAATGAGGATGTGAAAATGGCTTAGTTTTTTCCACTACAGACTCAGAGTTGAGTGCAATAACACTTTCATTTAGAATGAAATTTGCAGCCATGTCATACATCTATCTATCAGATTGAATAGGAGCATTTTATTCCAGCTCCTCACAATTGGATGTAGGTGATGAGGCAGCAACAAGATCGTATCCAAGACCTGCTCTTGATGTCTACACTACAGGGTTATTAGGAGCAAAAATTCCCTGTCCATTCTTCCCAATTCCTCATCCATTATATCCCATTTTACTCAACAATTGGGATCCAATACCAATAGTATAGTTTTCAAAACTGGGTGTGACAAAGGCATGTGATGTGTCATGATCATTAGCTTCAGTGTTCTGACAATCAAGATCATTAAGTGTGGAAGAAGGAGAGCTTGATACCTTAACATCAATTGTCTCCATCTCAAATTTATGAAGACCAATAACTTCCAGTTCAAGTTCTTGCGTAGATTCTTGCAGGGTTTTAATGACCTCATCTTTGTCAATTAACTATTGAGACAAGGCATGATAATCTTGTTTAAAAAAATCATATTTCTCCATCATTGTTTCTGTTAAACAATCAGACTCCATAATGTGTTGATTATTTTTCTCTTCTAGTTGCTTCTTCAAATTTGAGTCTGAAAAAGACTCAACTTCCTCCTCCAAGTCACAAGGAGGTCAATCTTCTCTTGAAATTCATTTGCAAGCATATGGAAATATTTTCCCATGGTTGAATCTAGATGGTCAACCTTTTGGATTTTCTCATCTATGGAAGTTTACAACCTATTCGTAAGAGGTGCATTCTCTGCTTGCGAAAGGGCTACCACTAACTACAATTGAATGATCTCTTTGAGAAATTCATTTGTTGCCTTCTTCTCACAAAGCTCCTAGACTATCTTACCTATCTTGATAACACAAAATTTGGCAAATGTGTTTCCACTGGCCACGAAAACAAACAAAAATGAATGATAGAAATATTTGGTATCGGCCCAAGAAAATATGTAAAACTATGCTTCACCCAAGATGCAAGTCAAACCTGCGAACATGAGTTATATCCAAAAATTTCTACATAAAAATCAAATGGATGTTAGAGATTTCCTTATGGTCCAAAAACATAGCACTCATAACCTCAAAAACGAACTAGCCAGTGAATAAACCAAGAACCTCCATAAATCTCCATAGCCCAATGGTGTGCTTTGTAGGCCATGATAATAAAAGACCGTGTCTAAATTGTTCCATGCACAACTCCCCATAAATTTAATAACGTTTATTACCGGAATTTGAAGAATGGGAAGGGGATTTTCTCATCGGATGAGGTTCTATACACAGACCTGCACACATGAAAAGCAGTAAACAAATTTTCTCATAATTCAGATGTTTTTAATATGGCCTTTGTGAGCTCCATGAGGAACTTGGGGTGTGTAGGTGTTAAGACAGGATTGCAAGATGAGATCAGACAAGATTGCAGCTGATGTTATGGTGAAAACAAAGAGTGAAAATATATCTTCACGATGCAAAAAAAACTGGAGAACGAAAACAGGATCCACGATCAGACAAAAAAAAAGTTCGGCACAGTTCTATGAATAGTAAGCCTCTGCCTTGGCCTCGGGTCAACAATTTGGAGAAGCTACAGATCTGTGTTGGAACTTTGATAGGTGGAAATGCCTCTTCCAGCGATTGAAATCAACAAAACTTCACACATACAGTTGAAGCATTGTAATGGTTGACACAATTTACCAGGCTTGTCACCGACGTAGCCTCTATTGAGAGTTTTTCTGAGGAGAAAAAAATCCCCAACGGCTACAGGATAAAGCTTTAAACAATAGTCTGCAAGAACAATGGTGATCTTCCCCGTTCATTGGTGATCAACTGTTCAAATCATGCAGAATCAACTTTTGAGGAGAGGAGGAGAATAAAGGGGTTTGATCGTCTCTAAGATTTCGATCTGTTGAAATTTCTCCTCACAAAAGAAGCTGAGACCGACATGGCAGAATAACCCGGTGGACATCCTGCAACAACACAAAATTTCAAGCCTAAACTTGACATCAATCTGTGGATGTGCGAAAAAGGGCTTCAATCTCAGCACAATCTGATCAGATCAGGATTGACTCCCCCCATCAAAGCAATCGAGGAAGCCCATAACCTTGATAAACCA
This sequence comes from Pinus taeda, assembly GCA_000404065.3. Taxonomy (NCBI): domain Eukaryota; kingdom Viridiplantae; phylum Streptophyta; class Pinopsida; order Pinales; family Pinaceae; genus Pinus; species Pinus taeda. The sequence continues at coordinate 10,031 of APFE031251860.1, forward strand.
CCAACGAAAAACTCCAAAACAGTATTCAGGGAAGGAATCACCCACTTTGATACTCCAAAACAATATTCAGGGAAGGAATCACCCACTTTGATACCATGTAGGAGTATTCTATTACTCAAAATATTATTCAAAATATTATGTTAAAGTACATAAAAATCCTCTATTATATAGTAATGGAGGATGCCTAGTATCGATTAAGAATAACTACAACAATTAGACATACGCAAGTCCCTATGTGAGCTCACAACTCATCATACTTAGCTCACAGGGAAATGAAGCATTGGGAAAGATAAACTCCAACATTACAATTTTATTAAAATAAATCATCTCATTTTGTCTTTCTGCATTTGTGTGGATTTTTTATTTGAAACCGGAATAGGTGATTTCTTCCTCTTTTCCAAAATCAAATAAAAACAAAAATAGGATTGTGTTGACACTTTGTAAGGTAAAAATGGGTCTTGAAACAACAAGTTTTTCCAATGTCTCTTCAAGTCATGAATTAGTCTTCATATGTAACTTAACATACTTAACATAACAACACATAATACACACAAGCATAATGAAGAGCATAACAAAAGGTTTGTTGACGGAGTCCACCCCTCCTATGCTACATCTCTGAACCTGTCAACATGACTAGACCACTCATATATTCAGTATCAAATGAAGTACATAAACATTTGTTGTAGGTAAACATGTGGCTATTATCTCTACAAGGTGATGTTCTCCTACAAAGAACTCTCACAAACAACGACAACACAAAGCATCTCCTACAAAGATGACATACTCCAACTAAAATGAGCTAAAAAGAGCATGTGAACACTTAAATTCCATAATGAAGCACATAAATAAAACTTCATGTTGAGATAAGTTAAACCTGAGATGAACCCTGTAAGTTACAACTATTACAATAGACTTTTGAAGGTGAGAATACCCCTACAAGGTCTTTTCCATGCCCAAATACTATCCAGAATTGTTTCCAAACCCTGAATGATCCATAAACCTTTAGTATCAAACCTGCAAAAGGCTACTAAGATGTGCTCAAATCAGAAATTAGAGGTCACCAATGGATTCAGAACATCCCAAAACCCCTAAGTGGACTCTTTCTGAGCTCAATTTGGCCGAAAAATCCAAAGGCTATTAGCTCTTGAGCTTTCTCATGAACTTGATTGCTAAGCATCCTACAAATTCGACCTTCTTTCTTACAGTCCTACAAATCCACCTTGAAATTCACTAATTGAGCGACAATTTTGCTCTCTGTCAGTGCATTCTCTTGCATGATTAAATTCGCCAATGATCCCATCAGTTCGAAAATTTTGGTCATATTAGCACATGGGGCCAAGGGTTGGGCCTTAATGCTCAACCTGGGGGTTAAGCCCCTAAACATCGAGCGCATGGTCATATTAGCACCATGGGACCAAGGGTTGGGATAACAGCTCACCCTTCACATCGGGCCCATATCTCCCAATGTGAAATCATGTAATTGTTCATAGGACCTGGGGCTGGCACCCTGTCGCAAGATCCTCCTTCCTAGCCTCTAACACGGTCTCATGGCATGGCATATGTCCTCGACTTGGGGTCACCACCAAATGCCCTCCACCATTGGCACCTTCCACTAAACGTCGTGATTGCATGTGGTGGACACAACTGGGGGCTAAGGGCCATTCCCCAACCTCTCTTCCGCGAGCTCCTTCCAAAATTTCGCCTAGTGTCGTGTGGCAACAACATGACTGGGGCCGAAGTTGGCAACCCAACCCCTTCTCCCAAATGACGCAGACATAAAGTTTAAATATGGGCTCTATCCATAGTGTAACAAACACCATTGTGAGCAGAGTTGGTACAACATTGGACTAATAGCTTGGAGGTCAGGGTTTCAAATCTAATTAGGTCTCTAGCTGACCCATACTAAATTTTTAATTGACCCTGGGGTGCCATGTGGTAGCCCATGACTGGTCCACATGGCACCCATCCATTAGTCCACTTCAATCAAGCACGAACCAATCAGATTTGCCCAAAAACTGACGAGCCAGAACTTGCCAAGTGTTAGCCTATCATTGGGTCGTACCTTTCATAGTCACCCTACTAACTCAACAGTACGGAATTTCAGTCAGCTGCCGAGTCAACTGCCCTGCTCATATTTTAGTTGTTTCGCCAAATGGTCAGCACATGATAACTTGAGCATACGGTGTCGGATTGAGGTGAAACAAACATCTTTGTATTCAAAACCACGAGCACTTCTATTTGGCGCTAGTTTCAAGACTTTCTAAGAACTTTTATTTTTGAACTTAAAATTGATCCCCTGATCAATTTTCACACAGATACACATATAATGAACTATGTTGTTTATATACCACATTACTTAATAAATGTGGTTGATATATGTAGATAAACTTATCCATATATCATCATTATTAATATAAATATTGAAATAGTCCAACCCAT
>APFE031251860.1:13454-44233 GCA_000404065.3 Pinus taeda
TATTAAAATTTTTACAAAGTTTATAAACTATTACCATGGTAACTCTTTTGTTTGATGAAAATCACAAATTGAGTGAACATGTTCTCTTAATTTTGTTAAGGTAATATTTGTTATATTAGTTTTGGTAAATAAAATGTTACAGAACTTCTTTCTATGCTACCGGAAGGATTTTCAAACAGCTTGAAATTATAAAGACGAATAACAATAGAAGCACTCCTATAGACTTTATTTATATCGGCATCAGTTACACTAAACCTTCCATTAATCCTTATTTGACATCGATGGAAATGCTTAGCCATTGGTGAACTAACATTAAAACACTAATTACAATAAATTATGATACATAAATTAAAAAATATGAAACGTGTACCTTTATTATTAAGTAATTGCTTCCATTAACATATAAAACCTTCCATCTATAATTTAACAAGGACTGGAGGCAGCACTAGTCCCTGCTGGTCAAGTCAAAGAGTTACACTATGGTTTTAATAAGGACACATTTTAACACATTCGAGTTCGCTGATGCTTGTAAAATTAAAATCACCTAATTATTCATAAAAATTATTGGCAAATTATCATTCAATGTTTTTCTCTACAGTGTAATAAATATAATAAGAAACAAAATATAAACAATATTGTAATGTTTTGTCCGGGAAAACAATGTAATTCTTAAGAGAAATATCTACCTTCGCCCATTCACCGCTGCAATATGTAAAACATCCATCCATGAACAAAGTCATGGAGAAACAATCCTCCTACTAACAGATTTGACTTGAAAATACATCGCCTATAATACTTGCAACATAGCCCCCTTTGATTTGAAGTTTGTAGCTACCATTATGATTTCTATGGCCTTTATAAGTGACACCCATGATACTCTTTGCATGTAACGAATGCCAGTGGATAAGAAAAGGTTTCAAAACATGTCACACTAATCTTAAAGAAATATTTATAATTTATCTTAGTTCAAAGTCTTCATCATAGTCAGATTCCAATATAGTTACAGAATAAAAAAATATCACCTCTTTACTTCCTGCTGCAAATGAAAGAGTAATGTGTAATCAGTGGTATTGATCAAACCTTCGTTGGTTTTGATATTGATGTTGATGCCTTAGCTATTGGTTATTTTACTGTTGGTGTATCTATTGATACTGGTATTGTTGGCTGGAAAGGTCTGCACTGACTGCTTAGTAATAATGTGCTACATCAAATTAGTAGTGTCTGCTTGATATTGTATCCACTATCACCTTTGAATGCAATGATTCTATCACATATGGAAGTAATTCAAATTGCGTGGAAGTCCACAATATTTGGCGTCGGTAAAGCTACATCTGTGCCGTTTAAAAATGTCATTGATATCTATTACCCAACGTTAAGTTTCTAAAAGAAGCATTCTCTGTATTAATTCTATTATCTGAGTTCTTTTGAAAGTTTTCATGCTATTAATGTGGAGAATGCTCGAACCCATGTTTGGTGGTTCTTAGTTGTTGTCTTCTCTCATTGGCATTGTCCCCATTTTTCCATTCCATTGTTTTTGCATCATTGAAATCGAATATGTTACTATAAAATATGTTTATATCAATAGAGCTTTGTTTTAAAATTGAAATAATACAGTATCACCATGTCCAACTTTCTGAATGTCTTCTCCTCCAGACCCTTGGTGTCCACGATCTTACTCTGAGTTGGTCAGAGTGAACACTTTGCCCGCACCACTCCCACCTGTATTTTCTTCTACCCCACTGTGGCAGTCCCAAAGTGGTCTATACAAACATCATAGGAATTTTGGGTGCAATTCAGCTTCAGCGTCTTGCTCCTTCTCTAAGTAATGCAACCTTTCATTAATTTTATTTAAGTAGCAATACCATGCCTTGAATAGTTAAATCAACTCGTTCTCTTGAGCCTTGAATCTTAAGTGTTGGAAATTTCTGGTAATTTCAAACAAAATCTTAACAGAGAAAATGCTCTTTTTTCGCAGGATCTTTACACAGGGAAGCAAAAAAAAAAAAACTCCAAAGATGAGTTTTAGCAACACACATAAAAACTTTCTATTCATTAATAAACTGCGTGTTACATATTTCTTCCTCTCTCTTAGAAGGATTCACCAAGACTGCTTCAGATGCAGTAAAAAAAAGAAATTACTCTGTTTCAGCTCCAATTTTTTTTTTTACACTACTGTGTGTAAAAATAAAACTTACATTTACTGCTGTAAAAAAAAAACTCTTACATTCACTCCTGTTGCTGGAGATTGCATTTCAACAACAAAAATTACATTCATTCGCATTGCATTTCAACAACAAAAATTACATTCATTCGCTGCTGCGATTTTTCCTTTCATTTTCACTCACACGCTGCTCTGTTTACTCCTCCTTTGCACTTCTGTGCATGTTACATTTCATATACAATGAACAACTAAAAACATAAAAACAAAACATAACCTTTTGTTTGACTTTGTGCCGTGTAAAAAAAAACTTACATCCGTGAATTAACAAAATAATAAAATTAAAAGTTTTCACCTACATTCTATGATTACAATACATTTCATTAAATTCTATTAATTTTCTGATCGAAGGCACTTCAACATTAATTAATTTACTGGCGGTCAAAAATCACTTCACGTCACGCAAAAAGGTACAGGTTGTACTTCAACCGTTGATCTTGCCCATTTTAATCAAACGGCTATGGTGAATATCGGAAGGCCTCTTCTTACCGACCTTTACCTTCTGGGGAATGAGTGGTTTTGAAACCGTACTGTGGACACGCGTCAGCTTGTCGGTGTGATCGGAGCCTCCCGAGGAAAAACAACTTTTGGCAAAAGGCGGTGCGATAAAAAACTGGCGGGTTTTCTGGAATTAAATGCGCGCAGTTGGAATTATTAATATTTCAACACTCCCCTTTAATTTCAACTACTGGTTTACCAATCATACCCAGACACTTCCTAAAAAATTCAAAACTTTTCTGGTCCAATGGTTTGGTCAGAATGTCTGCAACTGCTCCTGAGTCCTGCAATGTTTTAAGACAATTTCTTCATTGCTTACCAATTCTCTAATGTAATGAAACTTTGTGCCTATGTGTTTCGTTCTCTTATGAAACACTGAATTCTTGGATAATGCAATAGCTGAGCTATTGTCACAAAAAATCACAGTTCCTTTTGCTTGCTCTTGGCATAAGCTCCTCAACGTTCTTCTCATCCAAACTGTTTGACATGTTGCTGCTGTAGCTGCCACATATTCTGCCTCTGCTGTAGACAACGCTACAATAGGTTGTTTCTTAGAAGCCCATGAAATGGCTCCTGAACCCATGTGAAAAACATAACCGGGTGTGCTTTTTCGATCATCTACACTTCCAGTCCAATCACGATCAGTGTATCCAATTAAATCTGAACATTCTAAAGTAGTATATAAAATGCCAAATCGTTTAGTACCTTTAACATACCTCAGAATTCTTTTTGCTGCCTACCAATGTGCTTCTTTTGGCCTCTCCATGAATCTGGAAATCAAACTAACAGCATGCATTATATCTGGTCTAGTTGTAGTCAAATACATGAGGCTGCCAACTATGCTCTTGTACAAACTAGGATCAAAATCCTTGCTGCTGTCCTCTTTGCTGAGTTTTAATCCCATCACCGTGGGAGTAACTGTTGCCTTGCTATCCTGCATATTAAATCTTTCCAACACTTCGTTTACATATTTTGCTTGTGAGATAAAAATCCCATTTCCACTTTATTCTACTTCTATTCCTAAGAAGTATCTCAGCAAACCCACGTCAGTCATCTCAGATTCCTCTTTCATGACTGCTTTGAAATTCTCAATAAGATAATCATCATTACCTGTGAAAATAACATCATCAACATATAACACAACAATTAGTATTTTACCTTCTTTTTCTTTGATGTAGAGGGTGGGTTCTCCCTCACACTTTTCAAAAACATTCCAGTAGATAGGAATCTATCCTACTGTACCACGCTCTTGGTGGTTGCTTCAGCTCATAAAGAGCTTTCTTCAATTTGCACACTTTGTGCTCTTGGCCTTTCTTTTCATAGCCTAGAGGTTGTTCAATATAAACCTATTCCATTAACACTCCATTTAAGAATGCTGACTTCACGTCCATTTGGTAAAATTTCCACTTGTTTTGTGCTGCTATGGATAGCACTACTCTCATGGTTTCCATTCTAGCAACTGGTGTGAAAGTTTCCTCATAGTCTCTCCCATACTGCTGCTTATATCCTTTGACAACCAGTCTTGCCTTGTGCCTTTCTATTTTGCCTTCAGCATTACTTTTGGTCTTGTAAACTCATTTGACTCCAATGACTTCTTTTCCTTTTGGTAGTTCAACTAAATCCCATGTCTTGTTTCTTTCTATGGCATTAATCTCCTCATCCATAGCTTCTATCTATTTCCTATCCTTAATAGTATCTTCGAAATGAATAGGGTCATCAACATGACAATATAAAGCAAACAAAGAATTCATACCTTCATCATAAGTGTCACTTAAATTTCTGAACTTCTTACCTCTTTCATTTGGTGTACAAGTGCTTGAAGAAGCACTTGAATTTCCTCCTTGTGATGTGCTTGGAGAAGCACTTTCATTTCTCCTCAAGGGTATCGCTTGCTGCCCTTGTGTTAGCACTGTTGTTTGGGGATGTATTTCAGCCATCTCCTCATCATCTTCATCATCTGACAAAGAGCTTTTAACATTCACTGTTTTCTATATGCTTCCATCCCAAGCTTCCTCCTCAATGAACTGAACATCTCTGCTCACAAAAAACTTCTTGGTGGATGGGTTATACAATCTATAAGCTTTGGATTCTTCACTGTATGCAATGAAAATACATTTCTCCCCTTTGTTGTCCAACTTCTTCCTTAGCTGATCTAGAATGTGTGCATAAACCACACATCCAAAAACTTTCATGTGGGTGACTCCTTGCTTTCTGCCACTCCATGCTTCTTCTGGCACTCTATTCATGACTGCTTTTGTAAGGCATCTATTAAAAATGTACGCTGCACAATGTACAGCTTTAGCCCAATAATCATTTGGCAAATGCTTTGCCTTTAATATACTCCTCGCCATATCCATGATTGTTCTATTCTTCCTTTCGGCTACTCCATGTTGCTGTGGAGTGTATGTAGTGGTAAATTGTTTATGAATTCCATTATCTCTACAAAAACGTAGAAATTCTTTGGAGATATACTCACCTCCTCTATCAGTTTTTAAAACTTTGATATAAAACCCACTTTGGTTTTCTACAAGTGCTTTGAAATTGCAAAAATTTTCAAACACTTCACTTTTGTTCTTCAGGAAATATACCCAAGTTTTTCTAGTGAAATCATCAATGAATGTTAGTATATATTGGCTGCCTGCAAGTGATGGAGTTTGCATCGGTCCACATAAATTTGAGTGGACAATTTCTAAGGGTGCTTTTTCCCTTATGCTTTTCCCTGATGGAAAACTTTCTCTGTGTTGTTTCCCTAAAATATAACCTTCACAAAGGCTGTCTAGTTTCTCTATCAATGGTAGTCCTCTTACCATTCCTTTTCTACTCAACAAGTTAAGATCTCAAAAGTTGAGATGTCCAAATCTCAAGTGCCACAACCAATTTTCATCCTTTGGTTCGCTTTGGAAAGCCTCTTGTATAACTGCTACAATTTCTACTCCATCTTTTAAATCTACTTTTATCCTGAGACGGAACATCCTGTTCCTTGTCATCCTCACTTCAGCAATACATAGTTTGTTGGGTTTTCTATCCATGATGGTGCATACATCATTCTCAAAGAAAACAATGTACCCCTTTTCAACAGGTTGTCCAATAGTCAAGAGGTTACATTTCATTCTGGGAACATAATAGACATCTGCCATGGTTTTCTTTTCACCTTTCTTTGTTAAGATATTTACCTCTCCTTTTCCCACAATAGAAACTTTACTATCAGTCCCAAGTGTGACTTGTGACTTCACACTCTGATGTAACTTAGAAAACAATGCTATGTTTCCTGTCATATGGTTACTGTAACCGGGGTATAGAAACCATATATCATCACTCTTTGTTTTAGCCATATTACAAGCTAACAGCAAATTATCTTAGCTGATATTTTCTTTAGTGAAATTCGCACTAGATCTATTACTCATATTATGCTGCTTCTTCCTACATTGATTTGCATAATGCCCATATTTTTTACAATAATAACATTGGACATTGGATTTATCATACCTTTGTCCTTGAGCATGATGTTGCCCACTTTGTTGGCTGCTGCCTTAGCCTTGGTTCTGATTTAGATTGTTGTCTCTTCCTTGAGTATTTGCTGGACTATTTCTTACAACTCTGTTTTGGCTTCTACCTCTTCCTCTCTTGTTTCCTCTGCCTTGACCTCTTCCTCTTCCAAAGGACATCTGGGTCTTAAAGGCATGCTTTAGAGATGAGTTTTCATTTCTACTCAATCTCTGCTCATGTGTTATCAGTGATGCATGTAGTTCATCGACTGAGAAGTTTGTGAGATCCTTTGTCTCTTCTATGGTGGTGACAATCACATCGAACTTTGAGGGTAGGACTCTCAATAGTTTCTCTACAATTCTCCTTTCTTCAAGAATCTCTCCATGAGACCTTATATGTATGACTAGTCCAATGACTTGTGTGAAGAATGAGTCAATATTGTCTGACTCCTTCATGCATAGATTCTCAAAATCTCTTCTCAACAACTGTAGCTTTGTTGTCTTCACTTCTCCATGCCTTGATAGGCTGTCTTGAGAGTTTTCCATGCTTCTTTGGATGTCTTGGTTGCTGCTATCTTTGGAAACACACTCTCATGCACTGCTTGATATAGAAAGAGGAGGGCTTTAGAATCCTTCTTCTTATAGCTATTCAACAAATCTTTCTCTGCCTGAGTTAAGTTATTAAACTCATTTTCATCTCCTGGTTCTTCAAATCCATCCTCAACAAATTCCCATAAGTCTTGTGAGGCAAACAGGGCTCTTATGGTTATTTCCCAATAGTTATAGTTTTTTCCATTAAATTGTGGGAGCTGAGTATTACAAATACCCATGGTAGTGCTAGTGCTGACGCTGGTGCTGGAGCCAGCTATTCTTGCACTCTAAACTGTGCTTCAAAAACTTGACTGTGTATTTAAAAATCACTGGCTGTTTCTTCAGCAGTAACACAAAAAAAAACTTTGAGAAATACCTTGGATTCTTTTGACTGAGTCTTCAGTCTACTGGAGAAGCTGCTGTAGCAAAAAAATCCTCCCTTCAACTTCTTTGACACCTTCAAAGAGCCTGGACAAGCTCTGAAACCATGTTGGAAATTTCTGGTAATTTCAAACAAAATCTGAACAGAGAAAATGCTATGTTTTCACATGATCTTTACACAGGGAAGCAAAAAAAAAAAATTCTCCAGAGAACAGAGTTTCAGCAACACACATAAAAACTTTCTATTCATTAATAAACTGCCTGTTACATATTTCTTCCTCTCTCTCAGAGGGATTCACCAAGACTGTTTCAGATGCAGTTAAAAAAAAAACAATTATCTATTTCAGCTCCAAAAATTTATTTTTACACTACTGTGTGTAAAAATAAAACTTACATTTACTACTGCAAAAAAAAACTCTTAGATTCACTCCCGTTGCTGGAGATTGCATTTCAACAACAAAAATTACATTCATTCGCTACTACGAATTTCCCTTTCGTTTTCACTCACACGCTGCCCTGTTTACTCCTTCTTTTCACTTCTGTGCATGTTACATTTCATATACAACGAACAACTAAAAACATAAAAACAAAACATAACCTTTTGTTTGACTTTGTGCCATGTAAAAAAAAACTTACATCCGTGAATTAACAAAATAATAAAATTAAAAGTTTTCACCTACATTCTACGACTACAATACATTTCATTAAATTCTCAGCATGGAGATATATATTAATTTTCTGATTAAAGGTACTTCAACATTAATTAATTTATTGGTGGTTAAAAATCACTTCATGTCACGCAATAAGGTGCAGGCTGTACTTCAACCGTTGATCTTGCCCATTTTAATCGAACAGCTGTGGTGAATATCGGAAGGCCTCTTCTTACCAACCTTTACCTTCCGGGGAATGAGTGGTTTTGAAACCGTACTGTTGACACGCGTCAGCTGGTCGGTGTGATCGGAGCCTCCTGGGGAAAAACAACTTTTGGCAAAAGGCGGTGCGATAAAAAACTGGCTGGTTTTCTGGAATTAAATGCGCGCAGTTGGAATTATTAATATTTCAACATTAAGTCTGCCACCATTGTTTTCCATGCTGTCAAACTCTTCCTCAATATGATCCACGAGTCTGATCAAACTGGGTGTCTTCCAAACTAATTTTGAGATGCTCTACTTCTTCCTCTGATATGGAATCTCTCGGGAGCCATAATGTAACTCAACTCTTGCTTGCACAAAAGCTTACACAGAATTCAAGATTACCTCTAATTGCTTCACCTTTTTGTGCCTCTGCTACATTTTGAGGTTTCTTGTCACACAATCTTTTTGTCCACAATATCATGCTTGTTTAACTCCATAGCCCATGTGTTTGTGTCATAGTTATGCTTCCATACTACATACATGAAATCAACATGTTCAAATGATTTTCTAATCTTTCATGTCTCGTTCACCATCATGTCTATCGTTAAGTTATAGCCTATAAGGTAACGTGTTATTATTCATAATGTTCATCGTTTATTAACACACACATTATTAATTATGCTAGCATAACTATGAGAGCATAACAACCCATGGGAATGGAACCTCACTCCCCACCATTAGTCCCAAACCTGTGGAGAACAACCCATGAGAATGGAACCTCACTCCCCACCATTAGTCCCAAACCTATGGAGAACAACCCATGAGAATGCAACCTCACTCCCCACCATTATTCCCAAGCCTGTGGACGCTTACATGTGACTACTTTAGTAGCTATTCCAAAGCTCTCCCTAACACAATGACTGAAATCTGACATGACGAACATTTCCTAGAAAGATCGAATATGTGCTTTCAACATTAACGACAATGAAATCCCATATAAGGAGCCTATGACTTTCATGAGAAAAGAAAACTCTTTCCTACAATCAGATCAAGACCCAAATGCAAGCTTCCTCTTTCTAGTCTAAAACTCTAGTGAACAAAAGCTTTTCCATGATTATCATTGATTCTGAAGCGTCAATCACTACCTGATGAAATTCATTCATGTTTATTATGAATCTTCAACCATTAACTGATACGGAGTCACTGTTCTATAGGTTCAATTGAAACTAAAACTTTCCTTATAAAATAGAACCTGAAATTCATATTTTCTTTTTATAATGGCAACAAAAAGAAGCACATCGAATATATGATATTTAGGTGAGCATTAAAATGCAAAGGTTGTGTTTAAAAATAAATTCCTAAACAAATACTAACCCACTGAGAATCAAGAAAATGGGAATTGACAATCAACTCATTAATATGGCAGTAAATGGTAGAATTATACAAAATTAAATGAAGCATCTATAATGAGACTGAAGACGGTCAAATGTATATATAAGTTCTGTTAAAAAAAACAACGAAGCGAGCAGAGAGATACACTTAAAACCTAACTGCCTTTCTCTTCCAACAATTGTAATAAGGATTTGTTACATATTCTCTTCCAACAATTGCAAATTTATATTTCTATTAACATTTACTCTTTGATGTTGTCGCAATTGCCGATTTGGGTTTCTTATTCTCTACTTTGGTGGGGGTTGCGGATGTAAAAGAAACCGGCTACAATGCCACTGTCGATGCTGCGCTGCTTCGTGATTTCTGTTCTGTGCCTGCCATGGCTAAATGTTTTTGTGAAGATTTAGGACACCCATTTGCTCTTCTAATTCCACCATGATGTGGAAGACGGTTCCTCTTCCATTGTGCACATATGGGCCAATGTTGATGCCAGCTCCTCCTGTACGAGCTGAGCCTGTCGAGATTTCACAGAATTATACTCCATCTTATTACTTCTTCCACAAGTCCAATTAACAAATGAACTAATCTGAATATGTGTTCCACTTTGCCTATTTCTAAAACAACTTCAAAGGTTATGATTTTTCAAGTTTCCATTATCTTCTGCCTTTTTCCTTGACACAGTGAATCATTCTTGGGAAACCATTATTAGGACGAGCAGTTTTATTTTTTATTCCATTCAAAAATTCTACTTTGTATTGATCACAAAACTTATTCAATTGGACAAACCTTCCCCATTATTTTTTTTCTAAATTTATTCTAAATTTGCATCCTCTAATCGCCTTTGTTTTCCCTCGAGACCTTTTGATTCTACCTTTATGACATAGTTGATAATCTATGATGTTGAGTTGCTTAGAATTCCAACTTTGTGTTTCAATTATTTAATATCGTCATATGCTTTCTTTAAAATCTCATGCCCTAGTGGAACTTGCTTCAAATTTATATCGAAATTTTACGAAAGTTCTCATAGATTTTGGAGAAGGAGAAACATAGGTGATTGCCCAGAAAGTTATGAAGTGTCTGACCGTGCGTCATAGCTTTGTCTTAGTGCCTCATAGCTCTGCCTCCATAACATCACTTCATAGCTTTGTCTCCACAACATCATGTGTAAGCCTGAACAACGCCACTTGCCTCATAGCTCTGTCTCCTTAGCATCGCGTGTAAACCCTGAACAATGACATTTAACATTGCATTGTCTAGTAGATATTATAATTGCATTGTCTATTTAGGGTAGATATCTATAGTGTCTGTATCTAATCGAAACGTTTTCTTAGTTGGCCCACGAGAGAGAGTTGTTAGTTTCATTTTGGACCAAAATTTTTTCCCCAAAACCATGAAAAATGTGTGCACCTTGTAGGTCTTGAGATTCATACCACCATATCTCCTGCATACCAAATCATAATGACACCCCATTAGAATAATTATATAGAAATGGAACTAGTAGCCATTCTGTTATCATCTGAGCTGGGGCCTATGCATAAAAGGGAGACTAGGAGGTTATAGCCACCTTAAGAAGATCCCTCTGTGCATGGGAAAAATAAATGATGTGGATCTAAGGACGCTGGCACTTTAAAATTTTCACCTTGTAAAAAACTGCAAAAAAAAATGCAAACTAGAGCCTAAAAGGATAGCGGCAACTTTTTTCAGTCGAGAATTAATATCTCATCTGAACTGTCTTGGGTAGGTTATTGCATTTATCCATTCAGTGAATGAATGAATGTAGAAATGACTTGTTGCATTGGTTGAAGGAGCTGCAATCATTAAAGTATTTGCATCTCAATGATCCATTAAAGTAGCTGCTTCTCAATGATGAATGTATATAAGTTCAAAGAGCTACCAAATGAATGACTGTAGAAGTGACTGTGTTCGATAGTCCCTTCTGTGATATTCCCTTTTAACACAGGCTACCATCTCCCATAAATTCATAATGCATTAACTATGCACATAATAATCTACCTGCCATGTAGAAGCACAGGAGGAGGGTGTTCCCATAAATTCAGAATGCAGGAACTATGCACTTAATAATCAACCTGCCATGTAGAAGCACACAAGGAGGGTGCTGAGAGATAGGCTAAGGAGGGGGTGTTCATCTCCAAAGTAAGAAAGAGAGAAATAATATGAAAGCAAGCAGGACTTTGCCAATATAATAATGTCATGAGAAGTGTGGTTAGAGTCTACAAAACTTGCAAGTCTTGGGCACATCAACAAGGAGTGACACCCCCCCATCTTTTATTTGAGTTTGTCTAAAATACTATGTGGCCCCATTTTTCCATGCAAGGTAACATATGTGTGACCCTTCTGCATGTATGACACATGTTTTTGGTAGCAGATTACGTTTGAGGTGCAGGAGCAATGTTAGCAAAGATGGATAGACCACAAGGATGCATTCATTAACCTAATCTATGTGTGGCACCTCCAAAGTCACAAAGGTCTCTGAAAGATGGCAGTTGTACCCTATATATCTAAATCATACATATCTGCAAAAACTGGTTCTGAAGAAGCTGAAAAAGAAATTGAAAAATCAGGTTCGGTTTGAATCAACTACAACCCTCTTGTTATCGCTTGGAGGATTTAATGCTATATTTCATTCTCTATCAGTCACCATGGAGTGCTTATCCTAGCAAGGAATAGAGTTCCTTAATGGCATTGCAGGTCGACTTCTGCAGATGAACTATCGTGATATGTTCTATGAATTATGGACAGTTGCATCCTATGAAATCAACTTCCTCCCTACAAGCACCTCCTCAATGTCCCATGAATTCTACATGTCAGCCAAATTTCTGAGCAATAGTGGAAACACATTTTGCATGTCATTCAGCCAAATTCATAAGCAATAGTGGAAAAATAGTGAATGAAGAGCGCAGATGAATAGAAAGTTTGTCAACAAATAGTAAGCCAGACTCTCTCTCGCCACTTTTATACCTTTTGATTGATCCTAATTGATCCCTCTCTTGCTTGTTCGGTCCATCTTGGCAAAACAATCCCAACACAACTTGTTTCATTCAAAATAGAGTTTGTATGAGGAAGATAGAGCCCATTGACCGCTTTGCCAAACAAAATAAATTTAAAAAAAAATTGTGTAGTCACTACACAATCAGCATTATGTACTATTAACGTGGCAGGTGACTGTGCAAGGTCAATGGAGTTCAAAAATTCAATGAGAATATGCCGAGTGTCAAGTTTTTATTGATCGATAGGTTGGTGATATGGCAAGTTTTCATTGGTTGAAAGCAGACCAATGAGGAGAGGACAAGTGGCAAGCCTGGAGGCCGCCACGTGTCCCTCCCCAAAGTTCGGGTTATGGCACAGTGTCAAATTTTTATGGAGGCGCTGGGGTTCATCTCCGCGACCTCCTCTCCATAGTCTAAGCACTATACCATTGCACCAGCAGCATGACTCTTAACATTAAATGGAGTTAACACATATTTAAAGTTTAATTGTTGTGGAGTTCGTGTAAACCGTTGGTGGTTACCGCCAACCCAAACCACAACATGAGACAACACCACACGTAACCAGCGGGTTATATAAACCACAACAGTTAACAATAACCGTGATGGTTATTGCCTCCCATGTCAACACACCAACAAAACTCTGGCGGTCAACGGAAACGGTAACCATAAATGATGGTTAGTGCAAACAGTGACAAAAAATGGCAGCTAGAAAACCATGGCATTTACTGCTTGACATGTGTTCACTCCACTAACCGCACCGGGAAATTCCACCATGTGACTGCCTCCACTCAAATCTCCAAGTCAACAATTTCAAAACCACATGGTATTAGCACTAACCACAATTAGTGCTTAATTAATCCGCACTTAACAATTATTAATCAAAAATTAAGGTTGGAAAACTTTTGGCAGACCAATAATTTTGGCACTAACTCCAAAAATAGTGGGACTAACTGGAGTTCCTCCAGTTTTAGTGGAGCGTACTAGGAGAAACTGTTTTGACCATAAATTGGGAAAAAATCGAGCAAATTGAGCTCAAAAAAAGGTGTTCCTAGTTGATTATGATTCTCTGAGTCTATTGAAGCAAGTTTCAGGAGCAATAGAGCATTGTAAACAACACTTTTTTCCATTTTGAGAAAATATAGAGGCCCAAGCCATGCAAGCTGGACCAAGGAGATGTAGTCCAGGAGGGGTGAACTCCTTCATCAAAACACTGTGTTAAGTGTTCTTTTCAATGGTTTGTTGTACATTTACTTGCTGATGTTCAACACTTGTTTTCATGCTATATTTCACATAAAACTTGATAAAACTTACCTGTTTACATTCAGAAACACCATAAGAAAACATATGTACATGAAGCAATGGAAAATCATTTGTTTATAAATCTGAATGTGAAATTAGGACAACAAAACTAACATTCAATAATAGATCATGAAGAGGCGGTATTGGTGGTATTTATTGCTGGTATGGAGGAGTAGTATGTGGTATGGGAGGAGTATACCATCGGAGGAGAAACCACGCTCTAATACACAATGTTATTAAGCAGATTATGAATTGGTGGGAGGAGCGAAATAGGGAGTCCTAGTGGAACTTTCCTCAAATTTATGTCGAAAATTTACAAAAGTTCTCATAGATTTTGGAGAAGGAGAAACATAGGTGATTGCCCAGAAAGTTATGAAGTGTCTGACTGTTTGTCATAGCTTTGTCTTAGTGCCTCATAGCTCTGCCTCCATAACATCACTTCATAGCTTTGTCTCCACAACATCGCATGTAAGCCCTGAACAATGCCACTTGCCTCATAGCTCTGTCTCCCTAACATCACGTGTAAATCCTGAACAACAACATTTAACATTGCATTGTCTAGTAGATATTATAATTGCATTGTCTATTTAGGGTAGATATCTATAGTATCTATATCTAATTGAAACGTTTTCTTAGTTGGCCCACGAGAGAGAGCTGTTAGTTTCATTTTGGACCAAATTTTTTTCCCCAAAACCATGAAAATTGTGTGCACATTGTAGGTCTTGAGATTCGTACCACCATCTCTCCTGCATACCGAATCACAATGACACCCCATTAGAATAATTATATAGAAATGGAGCTAGTAGCCATTCTATTATCATCCGAGTTAGGGCATGTGCATAAAAGAGAGACCAGGAGGGTATAGCCACCTTAAGAAGATCCCTTTGTGTGTGGGAAAAATAAATGATGTGGATCTAAGGACGCTAGCACTTTAAAATTTTCACGTTGTAAAAAACTGCAAAAAAAATGCAAACTAGAGCCTAAAAGGATAGCAACAACTTTTTTCAGTCGAGTGTTAATATCTCATATGAACCGTCTTTAGTAGGTTATTACATTTATCCATTCGGTGAATGAATGAATGTAGAAATGACTGTGTTGCATCGGTTGAAGGAGCTGCAATCATTAAAATATTTGCATCTCAATGATCCATTAAAGTAGCTTCATCTCAATGATGAATGTCTATAAGTTCAAATAGCTACCAAATGAATGACTGTAGAAGTGACTGTGTTTGATAGCCCCTTGTGCGATATTCCCTTTTAACACAGGCTACCATCTCCCATACATTCATAATGCAGTAACTATGCACATAATAATCTACCTGTCGTGTAGAAGCATAGGAGGAGGGTGTTCCCATAAATTCATAATGCAGGAACTATGCACTTAATAATCAACCTGCCATGTAGAAGGACACGCGGAGGGTGCTGAGAGATAGGCTAAGGAGGGTGTGTTCATCTCCAAAGTAAGAAAGAGAGAAATAATATGAAAGCAAGCGGGACTTTGCCAATCTAACTATGTCATGAGAAGTGTGGTTAGAGTCTATAGAACCTGCACGTCTTGGGCACATCAACAAGGAGTGACACCCCCCCATCTTTTATTTGAGTTTGTCTAAAATACTATGTGGCCCCATTTTCCCATGCAAGGTTACATATGTGTGACCCTTCTGCATGTATGATACATGTTTCTGGTAGCATATTACGTTTGAGGTGCGGGAGCAATGTTAGCAAAGATGGATAGACACAAGGATGCGTTGATTAACCTAATCCATGTGTAGCACCTCCGAAGTCGCAAAGGTCTCTGAAAGATGGCAGTTGTACCCTCTATATCTAAATCATACATATCTGTGAAAACTGGTTCTGAAGAAGCTGAAACAGAAATTGAAAAATCAGGTTCAGTTTGAATCAACTACAACCCTCTTGCTATCGCTTGGGGGATTTAATGTTGTATTTCATTCTCTATCAGTCACCATGGAGTGTTTATCCTGGCAAGGAATAGAGTTCCTTAATGGCATTGCAGGTCGACTTTTGCAGATGAACTATCATGAGATGTTCTATGAATTATGGACGGTTGCAACCTATCAATTCAACTTCCTCCCTACAAGCATCTCCTCAATGTCCCATGAATTCTGCATGTTAGCCAAGTTCGTGAGCAATAGTGGAAAAACATGTTGCAGTCAGCCAAATTCATAAGCAATATTGGAAAAACAATGAATGAAGAGCACAAATGAAGAGAAAGTTTGTCAACAAATAGTAAGCCAGACTCTCTCTCGCCACTTTTATACCTTTTGATTGATCCTGATTGATCCCTCTCTTGCTTGTTCGGTTGCTTCAGGTTCCCATAATATGGTGTAGTGTGGTCGTAGTTGAATCTCTTATGCTTGTTCATTCCCGTGTTGTTTTTAATCTTCGTTGTCTCTACCTCATTAGAACTTTTAATCTTCGTTATCTCTACCTTGTCAGAACTTCTACATAAACTTCTGTGTGAGGCCGCTTTCTCTCTCAGAGGACTCAGAAGGGGAGTTGCTTGACGCTGCTTCCTTAGAGGACTGAGAAGGGGAGCTGTAGGATCTTGAAGCGAGAAAGGTTTCTTGCAGTTTGTATAATGCAGGAGAGTCATGGAAGTTGTTTTTCAAATGTGGGTTGCTATGGTAAGCTCGTTCACTCTGATTATGTTATATATGTTGTTGAATGTTGTGATTAGAACCATTTTTATTACTTACTTCTAGGATGTGGTAGAGTAATAACACCAACATGAGTAAAAAAGACTTGAACTGTAGAAAAAACCCATCTCTACAGCTCTGTTATCCAGACTGAGAAACATTACTATTAACTGTGTTTTTCCTGTTTTTTTTTCTATTTTTTTGCAGGCCTCATGGTGAAAGATCTTCACACACATTTTGCCATCTCTTCACACCCTTCGGTACCTCAGGCTGTGCGACACTCTTTGAAGGGGTGAAGGAAGTGATATTTGAAGCGCTCTTTGAATCGGCAAAGGAAGTGATATTTGAAGGTTGTTATACTGGAAAGTGGGTAAAGAGTGGTAGATGTTGTCAATGAGCTTCCATGGGCAGGTGGGTAAAGAGTGGTAGACGTTGTCAACGAACTGTCAAGAACTATATGACACCTAAACTTATACCTAAACTTGATACCAAAACATATTCCAGTTTTGGGCTTAAATTTTTTTTGGCTTTGTTAAAACAACTTTGCTCATCCTTAATATCTTGGTTATCCCTAAAATGCCGAAAATATCATGCCTAAAATTATTCCATTTTTTGGCTTAATTTATTTTTTTTTGGCTGAAACAACTTTGCTCATCTTTAATATCTTGGCTATCCCTAAAATGCCAAAAATATCATGCCTAAAATAGCATTGGGTTAAGTGGCTTTTGCAATAAGAGGTTGAGTGCTAAAGTTTGGTTAAAATTTAGGTGAACCGAAATCGCCGATTCAAACTTTGGTTAAAGAAGAAAAATTGAGAAAAAATTAAGTCAAATCATAGATTAATGGTTGGTCAACGATCAATCGATCGCTATAGTCCCCACGCAGGGACTAATAAAGGCAGCCTCCTTTGGAAAATGCTTCCTATAACAATCTCCTAGAAAAAAAAGCTTCATGTAAACAATCTCCAGATGGGAGCATCTTTTACGCATACCTATGGATGTTCACCAACCACGTGAGTTGCAGCTGTGCTATTATAATTTTTATAATGGAAATTAGAATTTAAAATTGTTGTTGAATTGTAAAATGGAAAAAAAATTGGCAAACCAGTAGGGATTGAAAAAAGTCTCTGCCAACAACCAGCATTCCTTACATGTTTTGATAATTATTATATAAAAAAAAATTATTGAAACACAAATATTCTACAAAAAATATATATTGGTCAGCAACATAGAACAATTTTTCCATTACTAGTAACAAACAAGATTTTCAAAAACAAAGCCCAGTGCATTTAACCTAAATCTTAAAACAATATTTTGATTCAAAAGCAAGAAATTGCTTCTTTTTTTTCAATTTTTTTTAGAAAGAACAATATTTTGATGAATGAATGAATGATATTTTAACATTTATGAGATTTAAAATAGTCTATAGGACTACTAGCATCCTTGTTTTTTGTCTTTTCTAATTCAACCATTTTCTTACTCAAATTGATGATGAGTTGACCCAACGTTCTATTAGTCCCCTCACTAAAAAGACAATGCCAAGGAATTGATGCTAACATACTGCCATAATTCTCCCTAATGTCTCTGAAAGCATCACGACATTCCAAAAAAGTGATAAAGCGATAAAGCGATAAACCACTTTTTTTTTTCCAAAAGCCAAACTTGGATTTAACCTTCACCATTTCACTCACAACTCCATTTGTGGACATCTTGTCAACCTTTATTTTCCCAGATCTCTTTATTGCTTTCTCTCATATGAAACCATTGTATGAAACTGGCATTAAATATGTTGGAAATAGTAATTACTCCCGCATGAAGATCTATCAAGATCTAAGTAGAGTAATACATGAAGAGATAAGCTGAGTTAAGAGTAGTCCAGATTTAGAGTGTAAGTTATTTTGAGTGAGTTACCAGTTGAAAAAACATAAATACCCCATGTTGAGTTCATTATAATCAAGTCAAGTCAAATCAAGTGTATATGAAAACCAAGAACCCCAACTCATATTCTTTGTGTGTGAATTTATGTTTCCTCCTTTGAGTTTTTCATCAAATTCAATCAACATTAAAGTTACATACATTGCATTTTCATGGGAACATAAATTGTTAAACATTAGAACTTGCGTCATTCACAGAGAAAATATGTACAATTTAACCACAGTTGCCTCTAGAGAAGCTAAGTTCTCTCCAGAAAGATTAATGAGGATCTTAACACCTCTAGGTAGCATGTAGTGGGCTTCAGCCTTGCCTTGGCCTGATTTGCAGAGATTAGAGCCTCCAACGTTGGGAGGAACATGTATCTTGTGATCACTCTTGAGATAGCTCTTCAGTTTCGGAGATTCAAACGTGCTCTGTGGAAACAAAAGTACAAGCCACAATGGGTAAGGTATGGCAAGTGTCTGCCTGTCCTTACAATTTCATTTCAATTAAATTAAATTTTTTATAACGTTCATGAGGAGAGTGTTGGATGAAATGACAACCCTCCATGTTATTATTAGATGAGGAATATTCTATTATCATTAAATTTGGTTCATTGATTTAAAAAATAAATAAAATGTTTTAAATATATTTTTATTGTGAATGAGTTGAAATAGGTACATTAATAACTAATTAAGATTTAATAATGAATTAGATGTTATTAGAATGATTAGTAACTAGTCATGGACCTTAAAGCTTAAAAGATACATAGAAGGAATATAAAATTTAGGAAACTTATTTTGGAAAATTAAATCACTAAGCATAATAACTCTTATTTCTAATAGAATAGATATTAGATAAATATTATTTGAAAAGAAATTGAGAGAACTCTATTACAAAGAACAACCTTCTACTTCAATGGAAAATAGGAAGAGATTTGATCCCTCTCAGTGCTCGGTAGATCTCTAGTTATGATGGATCTAGGTCGATTATATATTAATAACTATATATGTGTTAGACAAAAGAAGATCAACTTTTTTATATATATAATACACAAAATATTGCTAAACAATAATGGTTTTAAAAAATATATACATTTTATACACGGAACAATACAACTTTAAAAAATGTATTAATTATGAGAAAATGCAATTCTAAATGAAAATACAAATATTGTAGAGAGTAGAACTTTGGGAGAAGCTTCTCAATCGATATCAATTGTCATCTAATTTTTTAATGGTCAAGTATGATGGCAAGATATCCATACACATACGAGCAAAAGAGTAACCAACAAACAAACCCATGAAGACCCACAAGAGAACCGTAGTTGTCATCATTCCAACATGATTGGATGGTGAAAGAAACCCAACCATGAAAAATATCATTATAATAAGTGTCATCCCAAAAATTGTACTGCATTTCCTCCATAGATACAGAGTATCTACATTACCTTGAGGCCTAAATACATCTCCATGCATAAGTTTACATCTAGTCTCTTCCTGGGCTTCATCATGTGTCTCCAATTGGAAGGAACAAGACAATCATTAATAAGTTGATAATAAAGAACCAATGGATCTGATCTTCTGCCATGAGAAGATATATATCCCATCGAAAATCCCATTTGGTAGGGATTTCCTGCAAAATTGCAATGATAATTTCTCAGACATTGGCAAATTGCAGCTACCATAGAAAGTTTGAACACATAATAGAAACCACGAAATTGATGAACAAAAGAAACATAATCATAAGAAACATCCATATCAACAGGTGAATTAGAATCATGTACATCACCTTCATTTTGCCTTGTTGTACTTCTTGTTCCTGTCTTTGTAACCTCACTAGGATAAACAATTTCAAGTGTCTTTGTCAGCCATTTTGGAGGACCTTTTGGAGATGGCCTAGGCTACTCAGTTGACTGACTTGGGGGTGAATCAAGATTTAGCCTCCCATCTATGTCAATCACATCACTCAAAGTATCATATGGATTAGTGGTTGGAACTTCATGTAGGGGAGAAAGTGCTTCATAAGAAGATTCCACAGATCGATCTAGTATAGGAATCCCCCCTTCAAGATGTGGAATCTCATTATCAAATTCTTGAAAATACTTTGCATGTTTGAATCTATCCAAACGATCAATCTGCCACTCAACAATATTGTAAGCCTTGGAAGATTCAAGAAAGATCACATATCTAGATACTACATACTTCTAATTAACTTCATCGTAGAAACGATATGCTTTGGAGGTGTTTGAATACCCCAAGAAGATACACTTACAAATCCTTGCACCAAGTTTGTTTCTTTGTTCCTTAGGTATCAAGGCATAACAGGTGGAACCAAAGACCCTAAGATGCTTTACCAAAGGAATGTGGCCATACCACATTTCATAAGGAGTCTTGTTTCTAATAGCATTAGATGGACACCTATTCTTTATATATATAGCATATATAACTGCTAAGCCCAAAACATCAATTTTACATTCTTGAAAAACATCATGGAACGTAGCATATTTAAGATTGTACTGTTCATTCTTTTAACTACTCCATTCTATTGAGGATTATAAGGCATAGTTGTTTGATGTTTGATCCCATGCTGGCGAAGATAGTTTTCAAATTCATTTGAAGTGTATTCTTTTCTATTATCAGTGCGAATAGAGCAAATATGAGAGTGTGCATCATTTTCAATCCATGCATGAAAGTTCTTAAATGTTTGAAAAGCATCAGATTTGTTATTCAATAAATAAACCCAACACATTCTGGTGTATTCATCAATAAATGTCATCATATATTTATTTCCATTTGTAGAAGGAACATGCATTAGGCCACATAAGTCTGAATGCATAAGTTCAAGTTTTCTATGTGCTTTGGAATGTGAATCATGAAAAGATTGTTTGCTATGCTTTCCTAGAATACAAGCATCACATTGTTGAAGTTTCCTAGGAATTGTAGGCAAACCAGTAACACCATTTTTCTTCAACAAGTGAAGGTTGTCATAATTCAACTGTCCAAATCTAGCATGCCATAAAAGAATTGATGGAAATGTACCTTCATCATA
Source organism: Pinus taeda (assembly GCA_000404065.3). NCBI lineage: Eukaryota > Viridiplantae > Streptophyta > Pinopsida > Pinales > Pinaceae > Pinus > Pinus taeda. The sequence continues at coordinate 34,801 of APFE031251860.1, forward strand.
ATGAGAAATCTATGAGAAGTTTTGTGCATGAGAAGAGGTTCCTTGCAGCTTCAGAAGTATTTCTTCTTCCATCCCTGTCATGACAAGTGAGTGATCTGATGCTTTTCTAACCTCAACCTTGCCATCAAACATATGAATGGAGTGTCCTTGATAGAGGATGTGGACCAAAGACAACAAGTTTCTCCTCAGTTCTGGGAGATATAGAACATCATGCAGAAGAAAGTTTGGAAGGCCAGGCAGTTTGACCCTGATGGCTTTGGTTTTGACTTGTCTACAAAGTATACTGCTCCATCAACATTGTCAGTAAATATTCAAAAAAATCTCTTCTAAAATTCATGTGGAAAGTTTCCCCTGAATAAAGCAACCAATCATTTTTCCAAGAAGAAATTGAAGCATTAAATAAGTCTTCAGTTACTCCAATATTGTAATGTGCCACAACATAGTGAGTGGATTTGGGTGCTTTACCTTTCCCTTTTTCATTGGTTTTACCTTTTCCTTCATTTCTTTCCTTCTCAATTTTGTCCCAAGGAAACTTACATGTGGATGCATCATATCCATCTCTATTGCATCATATGCAATGAAGATCAGACTTTTCTCCTTGAACTGTCTGCCTCCTCTGTCTCTAAAATTCCTTCTTCCTCTTCCTCTTCGGCCACCTCTTCCTTTAGAATAATATTGTGCATGATTCTTCTCTATATGTGAAAAATACAAAACTTCTTTAGAAGATCGAGGAGTTGTCTTCTTCCCAAAAGCCTTCTCTCTCTCAACAAACTTCTTCTCAAGGGAGTCAAAGATAATCTCCTTGAGGTTTCCACTTGCTTGCAATGATTGAAGACAATTTGAATAAGTGGGATATAGTGCCTTCACATAAGATATGAGAGGAATGTCTATTTCAACACCAGTGGTTTTTATATTATGCATAATGGATCTTACTTCTGATGCTAAAGCAAGAGGGTCATCATTCTTCAATTCAAGACTAAACAATTTAATCATCAATTGGACAATTTCAAGTTCAGAGTGTGAGTCGTACAATTCCTTCAACTTCTGTAACGCTTCAAAAGAATTTTAGAATGGTAAATGGTGACTCACCTCTTCATTTACATCTGTTGTGATCAAGGCATAGGCTTTTCTATTCTTATTTTACCAAATGGCAATCTCCTTATCTGAGGTGGGCTTTGTGGGTTCATTATCTCCTTCTCCTACACAAACTCCTTTCCACAACTCACTGAAAATGAGAGTGTGTTTTAATCTTCCTTGACCATTCAGGATAGTTCTCTTTTCCAGAGACATCAAATCCAACAATAGATATCAATGAATGCATTTTAAAATATGTGTATTGTGTAAAAATGTACTTTTGCTGGAAAAAAATTGCACTTCTAGTAGTAATTTGGTTTTAAAAATACAATTATTATGATATAATATAATATATATATATATATATATATATATATATATATATATAAAGAAAAGGTATTATTTTGGGGAGGTGGTATATAGTGGAGGTTCTATATGGGGAGATATTATTTACTGAGCATTATATGAGGGGATAGGGACAATACCGAATAATGGTAGGCAGGTTCATATGTCAGAGGAGGACCGATGGTTTGGTGGGTCGTATGGCAGTTTCGTATGGTGGGTTGTAGTTAGTTTGGTTGGAGGCGGGTTATATATTAATGGTATGGTGGTTATATATTAAAACCACAATTATATATTAAAAACTGGGAGTTGGGAGGTGATCGGAATCTGGATTGGGGGCAAAAATTAGCTCAAAAATCAAAGTGCTTAGAATCATTCGAAACCTGAACGACTTCATCCATCTCGGAAAAACGATCCCAACGCAACTTGTTTCATTCAAAATAGAGTTCGTGTGAGGAAGATAGAGCCCACTAACCGCTTTGCCAAACAAAAGAAATTTAAAAAAAAATTGTGTAGTCACTACACAATCAACATTATGTACTACTAACATGGCAGGTGACTGTGCAAGGTCAATGGAGTTCAACAATTCAATGAGAATATGCCAAGTGTCAGGTTTTTATTGATCAATAGGTCGGTGATATTGCAAGTTTTCATTGGTTGAAAGCAGACCAATGAGGAGGGGACAAGTGGGAAGCCTACAGGCTACCACGTGTCCCTCCCAAAAGTTCGGGTTATGGCATAGTGTCAAATTTTTGTGGAGGCACTAGGGTTCGACCCCGCGACCTCCTCTGCATAGTCCAAGCACTATACCATTGCACCAGCAGCATGACTCTTAACATTCAATGGAGTTAACACATATTTAAAGTTTAATTGTTGTGGAGTTGGTGTAAAACGTTGGTGGTCACCGTCAACCCAAACCATAACATGATACCACACCACACGTAACCGACGGGTTATATAAACCATAACCGTGACGGTTATTGCCTCCCATGCCAACACACCAACAAAACCCTGACGATCAGCGGAAACGGTAACGAGAAATGATGGTTAGTGCAAACAGTAACAAAAAATGGTGGCTAGAAAACCGTAGCATTTACTGCTTGACATGTATTCACTCCACTAATCGCACCGGGAAATGCCACCATGTGACCGCCTCCTCTCAAAACGCCAAGTCAACAGTTCCAAAACTGCGTGGTATTAGCGCTAAGCATAATTAGTGCTTAATTAATCTGCACTTAACAATTAATTAATCAAATATTAAGGTTGGCAGGCTTTTGGCAGACAGATAATTTCGGCACTAACTCCAAAAATAGTGGGACTAACTAGAGTTCCTCTCATTTTAGTGGAGTTTACTAGGAGAAACTGTTTTGACCATAACTTGGGAAAAAATCGAGCAAACTGAGCTCAAAAAAAGGTGTTCCTAGCCGATTATGATTCTCTGAGTCTATTGAAGCAAGTTTCAGGAGTAATAGAGCATTGTAAACAACACTTTTTTCCATTTTGAGAAAATACAGAGGCCCAAGCCATGCAAGCTGGACCAAGGAGATGTAGTCCAGGAGGGGTGAACTCCTTCATCAAAACACTGTGTTAAGTGATCTTTTCAATGGCTTGTTGTACGTTTACTTGCTAATGTTCAACACTTCTTTTCATGCAATTTTTATCATGTATTTCACATAGAACTTGATAAAATTTACCTATTTACATTCACAAACACCATAAGAAAACATATGTACATGAAGCAATGGAAAAGCATTTGTTTATAAATCTGAATTTGAACTTAGCACAACAAAAATAACATTCAATAATAGATCAGGAGGAGGCAGTATTGGTGGTATTGATTGTTGGTATGGAGGAGTAGTATGTGGTATGGGAGGAGTATACCATCGGAGGAGAAACCATGCTCTAATACACAATGTTATTAAGCGGATGATGAATTGGTGGGAGGAGCGAAATAGGGAGCCACAAGCGGTGGTTTCAAACAACCTACATAGCAGTGGTGGTATGGGGAGAAACCACCTACAAAGGAGTGGTGGTATAGGAAGAAACCACCTGCAAAGGAGCGGTGGTATGGGGAGGAGTTGGGTGTTTTGAAGGTAATATACCATTGTAGACCATGAGCTTGACCGAGGGGGAGTGACACCGGTGGTAATACTGGTTAATATATATCACTGCAAGTAATATGATTAATGCAACATGATCACAATAACACAATAATACCATCAATGCCATTCAACGAAACCTCCAATAACCATTTAGTTTCAGTAATTGACCATATACTCATCGACCATTGAAAAAAAAGCTTCAATAGGAAGTTCATGTATGCACACCAGATTTAATCAACGCATATAAAATAATTCATATCGGCATATAACTTAGGTTCAACGCCTCAGTTTGTGTAGATTCTCCACACATTGATATATTTCAGGTTCGTTTGGTCTTCTACCAAACGTAGAGCGTACTCCATTCAACACCACGCTCCAACAGAAGAGGTTTATGTGGATTCAGTGGGTTGCATCATACCACATTTTAACTAGAAATTCTATGGAGGAACAACACTCCAAGGAATAATAAATTGCAAATTCTATGCAAGGAATTGATAGATTGTGAAAAAATGATAAAAGGGAGTTACAAGGACATAAAGGGAACCCAAAAATGGATTTGGCTCTGATACCATGTCAAGCCAGGAGGTAACTCTTCAAATGAATTTTGTTTTTTCATTAAGGTTGATCATAGATATATACATGGAGGGAGAGACTCTTGGGCTTCATCTCCGAGTGTCTCTTCATATTCCAATTCTCCTTATTTTCTATTTACACTATTTTACATGGATTCACCTAATCCCAATGACTAGGTGTCAACAATATACAAATTAAGAGTTCTTTTTTTGTGTCCTTCCTTGGAACATTTACGTGGATTATTAGCTTATTGATAGCATAAAACACTTAGTGACACCTGCCTATAAAAGCACTAATTTAAACAAATATTCATCTCATAATTATAAGGATTAGTTTCTTATAGTTACTAAGTGGATCTATCTAAGTAAAGTTGCATAATAACATGACTCCAAGTGGTGACATTTGATCAATCTCTTTAGTTGCAAAATTTACAAACAGATAAGTTGTACATGGCTTTTAAATAAAAACGTAGACAAATTGAAGATGCAAATAATTTACAACTTGCATGATATGGACAACCAAATGAATTAAATGTACTTTATTGAAATCTCTAAACAAAGAATATTTTAGGGACTAAATTTCATAAATGTGATTATTTTTTATGTTTTTTTTTTTTTTTAAGATTCAAGAATTCTATTTAAAAAAAAAATAACCAAATTTTTATAAGATAAATTTATTTTTACCTTAAAACTACAAAATTTTTATAGGAGACTATATAGAATCATTAATTTTTTTTAATTTTTTTTTAATAAAATAATACCAAACATTTTATAGTTTACATGTTAGGGACTAGTAATACATACCAATGTTTTTGCACTTTAAGATAATTTTCCATCCTTAGAATTTTTACTAGTTTCTAGACCCCTAATTAACTTGTTAACAACAACCTATAGATGACATATAATATTCAACAAAGAGCATGGTATTGCATTACCAAATGGATAATATTCAATTACTTGAATAAAAAAGAACAAATGAGAAAAAACCTAATACAGAACATCTACATCATCCCAAATTTGAGGTGGAATATATAGTAAATAAGATGTAACGAAGATGTTCAAACACTTGCCTTAAGAATGTCAAAATTACTTCTAGAATGTGGAACTAAAGACTAATTTCAATCTCTACCCAGTGTTTAGGAATCAATAAACACTATAATTTATTTCTAATACATAACTTGGATGTTTACGAATTGATGGGTTTAGAAAGCTTCCTTCCAAACCATTGTTTCTTCAAATTGTATATTACTCATGAATAATGTTTCATTTAAAAAGGCTATTAAAAATCACAAATTCTCACCCACTCTGATATGATATAACCAATTATAATATTTAGAGAAACATTTAATCATCTATCAATGTCATAAAATAAAGAGATAGGAGATAAGTGACATGAATTTCTTTGGCCATGCCAATGATGAATATGGATGTGAAAATGATGAAAACTATTATTCACGTGAAAAAAATATTTTTTGTAAAAATATTATTCAAAACATAATATACATAGTTCTGAGTAAATCATATTTTCCATAAACATCAGAATGAAACAAATATAAACCAGTTTTAATAAAATATTAACAAAATTACAAATTGGGTCACTTTTGAGTGTTCATTAAGAGGTAACGCATTCTTAATTCATATGCATCTTATTATAAGGGACTAATTCCTTTCCTTTTTTATGTCTTATTCAACATATCTCCATTTATTACCATGTGGAATTATTAGTAACTAGTAGGAGAATGTATCTTCACCAATGTTATTTGTTTCACTTTCTTGATGATGAAAGGAATGATACAAATTTGTGGTTAAAGAGTATTCAAAGGGTCAATATGTCTCGGGTTTGTTCATTAAAGAATTGTTTTTTTTAATGACCTTAAAATTATGTACTCTTTTTTGTTGTTGTTGAAAAGTATGTTATGATTTATTCTTTAAATACAAAGCGATAGATAGTTATGCTCAAAACAAACTATTTTGGAAAAAAAACATTTATAGTCTAGCAATTGTGTTCATTTGTAACCATTACCATATATTGAGAGTATTTTAGGGACACCTTTCTCAAATTAGCTTGAATCTGAATTTAGAGAAAAGAGAAAACTTGGGAAATTTACTCTATTAAGTGCTAAGGAAACAAACTTATCTAGAGCTCTTAGAGTGCTTATAATTTCCACAAATGAATTGGCATACATTCCCACTCAAATTGATATTGAATATAGAAATTATGTGATTCATATTGATATTCACGTAGGAAAAGGATCACAACTCTCATTCCCCAATATATAATGACATTACTCTTAATTATAGTCTAATTAAAAGATATATGTAATTATTGTAAGTGATATGGTCATAGTTTATACATATATTTAACTTATAATTTGAATTAAGCTTTTTGGGAAAAAGTATAAAGTTATCTAAATATATATGTTTTAGGTGAGTTATTGGAGCATATTATTGCAATTGTTTCATCAATTTTAACAGAATATGTACCCTACCACCTAGATGTAGGAGTATCATATCATAGGAATTTTACATGGCAAAAAATAATAGACAATTACAAATACTTTACAAGTATATACAAAAAAATCTGCTAATTGTAAAATTATATACATAAATATAAAAATGTAAAAAAAATAAAAAATTATTAACCCCATCCAATAAATTATCCTCCATAAGAACCTTTATTGGCCATAATAAGTATGCACACAATGAGAGCAATAATGAGGATCAACTGGACTAGATCCAAGGCCCAAAATAGCTAGCTTGGACTAGATCCAAGGCCCAAAATAGCTAGCATGGGTACATGTCATGCTGAGTCTAAAATCAATGGCATTGCCTAATATGCCTAGTGGTCAAATATTATTTGAGAATAGCTCCCATCGGGATGCTACCAGATATACTATATGTTGAAGTAAGTTGCATGTTAAGTACAATATCCTATTACATTGGCATGAATTTTGTAGGCCAAGGGAAGTTGGGTGGCTTAGGAAATATGCCTAGTGGTGGGTGGCTCTCTTAATGGGTTATGTTTTACCCTAGATCGATCTTGTGTAGAGCTAGCATTGACCTTTTGGAATTCATCAATGTCAAAATAATTGGCATGTAGACCAAAAATAAACTTGGCCCATAATTTATGAAGAAAATAAGGTGAGAATTCCCTATTATTGTAGGGAGGTTTATCAAATATGATAAGCTACATCTTATCTATCCTATGATATTTTGCACTAGTCTATGTAAATATGTTAGTTTCTAAGATAAGGTAGATGGTCAGATTTAAGTTCAATAAACAACTGAACAATCATCTCTTTGGTTATATGTGAAATTTTCACTTCTTTACTTAGTACTCTCCCATCCTAACTTTATAATTATACATATTGAATAATTAGTCACAAATATGACTAATAAAAATAACAAAATAACAATGTTGTGAAGTGAAATGGACAGTAAAATATAAGATGTCTCTTTAATGTTTCTAAGCTCGTCAATTAGGTTTATGAGTTCGTCTAAATATCGATTAATTTCTAAACTTTGGATTTGGATCAATATTTTGTCCCATCTGAATGTAATAAAATCAAGGTATAGAACAAGGCTGCGATGCAACAGAATACTTGCCGATTAACACTGCTTTAAACGAAATATTTGAATCGTTTGATAAATGGCCTTAATGTCGATAAATGAGCTTAGTACGGATTCAATTTGCACACTGAGTGTCACTGCAAAGAAATGTCCAAAGCTATCAGCACTCCAACCAACTGTTTATAATTTTATATGCATACTGGTATCATCTGTTTATTATTTCCTTGCATGTTCCTTTCTTGATAACCATTTTGATTCTCAATCAATAAAAGGGCATATATTTCTCGATAAAAGGGCATATATTTATGTGAAAGCATTTATGAATGTAACAACAACAAACATAAATTGTATTTCAGAAATGTAAAATAAAACAAATTTAAATTGTAAGCAAAAAAAATGATTTTACCCATAAATTTTGGGAATATTGATACTAACTAGTGAAAAGAGTTGGCGTTGTTAGACTAGTGTTCATAAACGATTCATCTTCCTCTATGAAGTTTCTATGACTATAACACTTGCTGTCCTACTCTATCCTTCAAAAAAAATCTCTTTTGCAACTAAATATTTGAACTCTTAGGACATTTTGTAGAGTTAGCGGCCACAAAGCTATTATTAGATAACAAATTTGTTGCAAGCATGACAATATTGCAGTGACCAACCAACAATATAGAATTAAAAAATAAAAAATTCAAGAAACCCTGGCATATATGTAAGCTCAAAATAGATAATTGGGCACCAAGGCAGACACTCGGTGTTGAATTTGTAATTTCACTGCGCGCGAGCCAGCTTTCAACGCCGTACCAAAACCACCCCAGCAATACCATAAACCACCCACAACCATATCGCACCGCTTTTTGCTAAAGGAGGTTTCCATACGAAGGGGCTCCGATAAAACCTGGAGCAAACGCGTGGAACCTGGAGCAGACGCGTGGATGAAGCATGACATTAGCCTCTGAGATTTATCGGAAGGTAAATGTCGACTAAAAGGGGCCTTCCGATATTCATTTCCTTCGTCCGATCTGCTCTTGCATCCTCCGCCGTTGATTGCTCCAAGCTGCATACGGCCAACATTAAAATATTGTGTGGAGTAAAGTTCGGTGAAAAAGTCCTTTCGATATTCTTCTCAGCCTTCCGATTTGGTTCTTCATTCTCGGCCGTCCGATTGAACCAAGGTGCATACGGGGTCTGGTAAAATTAAATGTTGCGTGGATTAATACAATAGCCCATACCCTAAGTTAATGTTATGACATTTTTTTTGGTAAGGTATTTAATATTTTTTACGGCGCGTTAATACTTACTGCATACGGAAGTATGGGTGTAAAAATATAATGTAAGTTTTTATTATTTTCCATATGATATACATTATGTATGAGAGTTGACTTCGAGTTTTGGTTATGGTGTGCGAGTTTTGGTTATGGTGTATTGCACACGGGGAAGTGAAGAGTCTGTTCGCAGCAGCGAATGTAAACCAGGAGATGAGATAGAGTTTTTCATATATGAAACACAGCAGTGTAAAAACCTTTTTTTTCTGGTAATGTAAGAAATGAAAAGAATGCACAGCAGTGCAGAAAGTGAAGTGAATGAAGAAAACCAGGGGTAAGTTTGTTTCAAAACCATGAATTGTTTCACACAGCAGTGAAAAGGTAAATCTGTAAATCCCTGTAATTTTTGGTTTTCACACAACAGTGAATGTAAATGAAATATTTACACACAGTGGTGTAAAATTTCAAAGGAGGCAGAGTAATTTTTGTTAAAATGTTTTGGTGAATCCCT
>APFE031251860.1:64823-87305 GCA_000404065.3 Pinus taeda
CTTGCATCCTTAGTTATGCTTCAATTTCTTGACTGTGTATTTTAAAACAACTGACTGCTTCTTCATCAACACATAAAAGCTTTGTGAAATACCTGAGTATTTTCTTGACTGAGCCTTCACTCTGCTAGAGAAGATCTACTGCTGCAACAAAAGACTCCTCCCTTCAGCTTCTTTGTCACCTTCAAAGAGCCTAAGCCTGCTCTGATACCACTGTTGGGGATTTTTCTGGTAAAATCCCAAAAACAAACTTTTCAAGCACACAGAGTCAATGCTCTGTTTCCTCTACTCCACAGGATCTTTTGTGCACAGGGAAACTTTAAAAGAAATTACACAGAACAGAGTATTGCACCACCATAAAAGATTTTCTATTCATTAAAATAAGGATTCACCAAAACATTTCAACAAAATTACTCTCTCCTTTGAAATTTTACACTACTATGTGTAAAAATTTCATTTACATTCGCTGCTGTGTGAAAACAAAGATTACAAGGATTTACTGCTGTAAAAGAAAGAAAATGATCAACACATTGCTGTGTGAAAAACTACAAATTCACCAAAACTTACTGTTCCCTTTTCACTGCTGTGTGAAACAATTCATGGTTTTTTTAATACAAGCTTCCCTTTGGTTTTCTTCATTCACCTCTTTGCCTTCGCTCCTGCACCGCTGTGCGTTCTATTGCTTACTTACCAAATTAACCAACAACTGTTTTACTTGTTCTGTAAAAACTTACGCCCCATGAAAATAATTAAAAAGCAATAAAATTAAAACTAAATGACATTGCCCATGCCATTATTAATTCATGCCCATACATGCCGTAAACAAAAATTTAAAAATCCACCTAAGCATATGACAATTTTTTAATAAAGGTATGGTCAAAATCCAACTTGACTTTACTCCACGCAATATTTAATGTTGGCCGTATGCAGCTTGGAGCAATCGATGGCGGAGAACGCTGGAGCTTGATGGAGCAAATCGGACGAGCACTTTTGACCGACATTTACCTTCCGAGAGGTTGTCAGAGGGTGATGTCACGCCTCATCCACGCGTCAACCCTTGAACCTTCTCGGAGGGACTAAGTACGGAAACCACTTCACCCAAAAGCGGGTCTGAGAAAGTTACCAGCGGTTTGTGGTTTTGCAACTGTGGTTTCGGGGGATGGACGGCAGCGTTGAAATTACATTTTCAACAAATATCCCTGTAGCTACTGGTGCAGGCTTGCGTAATCCCTTACTTCAGAACACCCTGATTCACCCATTAATGTTCCCAAACTGATTTGTACCATCTTCTTCCGCTAATCCTCTCCTTAATTGAATTGACATTAATGCGCAGAACCTTCTGTTCAATCATTTCCTAGCAGCTCTTAATTTTCCTTTCACCTCCCAGCAGGGTATCCCATTAGTCAATTCTCCTAATTTACTCAACCCATTGCCAACTTTGTCATTTCCGGGAGTTGGAACACTGGGTGCAGCCCCACTCCCATTGAATCAGTCGGGTGGTCAGGGCTTGGGCATTAGTAGGAGTGAGGTTATAGCGATTGAGGATCCGCTGACGGAAGGGCCAGATGATTCTTCTTGTTTTATGGGTAAAGGGGTGGGATATTACATGGCATATCCTAAGGATTCCAAAATCCTTCTCATGAATTTCACTGCGAAATTTGAAGAAGGATCGAAATATGAGGGTAGCACCATTGAATTCTCTGGCAAAGACAGTACTGCTTTGGCTGAGCGGGAGATGGAAGAGATTGGGGGAAGTGATAAGTTTGAAGGGGTGAAAGGCCACCCCGTTATCGATATCGTTTCCAACACCGTCAATGAAACGGTGCTCAAGTTCAGCGTCGACCTCACCTACTAGCTGCATATTGCAATAAGTTTGACCATCTCATCTCATGTCTATTTTTCTTAGTGTACTCAATGTAAATCTGGTTAGCAATTGTGTGTATAAATGTTATTAAGATGTTAGGAAATGCCCTTCGGTGTGTGACAATGTGTATAATTGTTCTTTGTGGAGGATGGTATTCACTTTGCACCATAACAAGGAAGTAGAAATTCAACTTCATTGTAAATGGTCGTTATCCATCCATATGAATGAATACCATTGTGATTGTATTGAGTCAACATTACAAATGTTTAATTACATTACATTTATTAGATTATATCTACAAATGTGCCCTATACTAAGGTGTAGAGCAGTCAAGAACATTACATTTTTACGTGTCTTAACATTACGTCTACACGTGTCTTATACTAGGGTGTATAGCTACTCTCGCTGCAAAAAGTGAATCGGGTGAGGGGAAATATCACATAAAATATTATATTACAATATTATATGTTACCCAATATTTATAACCACCCCCACCTAATAAATAGTGGCTAAGGGAGGGGGAAAACTAAATTTTACATAATATTTCAAATCACACTCACTCTAAATATTACATTTTACTCAATGTTTCCCCTCGCTCCTACTAATTTTATAGGTGGGTTTGTGTACTTTTAAATTACAAATATAAAGAAAAATTAAAATTAGTGTACTCGCTGAGGGGAAATATTGCGTAAAAAGTAATATTATAGTATTTTATTTTATCCAATATAACTTGATGATATATGTGGTTTGAGTGACCAAGGGCACTAAACCTGATTCGAGACTAGGATGAGATGATCAATGTTGTGATGGGTCTACTTAGATGGACAACATGGGCAACTTGAGTCATGGACATCGAGTTGGATAGATGGAGCATGACAAACACTATGTAGTGACATGATGCAGATACACTTGTAGAGATGTCACTTATGGGCATCCAATGAGGAGTGCCAAAGTAGTGATGTTGTGCAGATGGATTTGCTAATGCGACATGGAGACATTTTACTTATGAGTCGATGGAGATGTTGTGCACTTTTTTGCAACCAGGCCATGGACTTGTTGGATTTGTGAGCAGATTATGGGAGTATCCATACTACATGGAGAGTTGAGGAATCTTGCATGGACCTTTGAGGCCGAGACATGTATACTTGACGAGATGCTGGATGGAGATGATTCATGGAGCTCATGATGACATGAGATTGTTGTGGCTATTGGAGACTTCATGTTATAGTGGTCTTGGAGGATCTGATGCTTTAAGGTGCTGAGGTCAGTGGTGTATCTAGTTTTGATGCAATATGGGGTGCATACTTTTGAGCAAATTTATGGGTGTGTTTGGGAGAGTGACTTGATGGGGATGATCGAGACGAGACACTTTGGAGTTGATGGTGTTGCACCCATGATGATGCCTTGGTGGCAACACTTGGGCATGGGTTGAGCTGAGACTTGACCACTTTTGATACATGGAAGCTGATTGGTTTATGACCATGGGCAGCACATGGATGATGGGACAGGTGTATACTTGTTTCTTTAGCAGACTTGAGGTATGACATATTTCAAATGTGATGGAGGTTGCTTCATGGACCTAGATGTGGCACATTGATGCAGGAGCATCCTGCTCAGAATATTTATTGTTCATTTGGTTGATTTAGGGGGTGATGTTTTTAATTATTTTTATGAATTTTGTATAGATTGAGTGAGAAATGTATGTGTGATGTTTTCAATTGTGAAATATTCTCAACTATGTGAGAATATCATGCATAATTAATGTGTGTAGATATCGTAGAAATCTTAGGGATTACGAGATCCTTAAATAGGAATTAGTTGAGTGATTTATGGAGAAGATTATGGATTTAGAATAATGCATAACTATGTACTTATTTCTATAAATGTAAGCCTGTGAGGAGAGTGAGATATAGTTTTTAGAAGATTAGAGAGAGTTAGAAAAAGCTACGTAGTGGAGTGAATAGATCAGAGCACGGGATGTTCTGTACATATATGTAAATCCTGTTATGAATGAAGAAACGAATTTGTGTGTTAAAACGTGTTTCTGTGTGATTTATTATGTGATTTGATTCTTTAAATCATAGGCTAAACCTCTCTGTATATCGTGAATACTGTGCCTGGATGTATTCGAATTGCTGGAGAATATAGTTTAGAACCAGTCTAAACTTCGCAGAAGTGTTAAGTTAGGCAGAACGAAGAAACCCCGACAAAATTTGTGTTAAACTCGGGAGGAAACCAGAATTGTCCGATCGATTAGATCCATTAGATCTAACGGTCATCACGTACCAATAAGCGTGGCGTTAATCAGAATAGAAGGGCAGTATTTGTGGATGGTAAGAAGTTTCTCGCGTGGCTTCAAAATCGTAAGCGATATTTAAAAATTGGATGTGATCGTTTATATAACTGAGTTAATAGCTTAGTTAATCTGGATCGTTTGTTTGAAAGGATCAAATCCAATGGTAGTTGTGTGGAAAAATGCATGGAGTTTAATATAAATTTCATACCCGATGAGTTATCAACTGTGGTTTAATTTAGTTGGATTTCTGATTGATCATAGTCATTCATTGTGAAGGGACGCGATTCGATAGTGATCGTGTGGTAAAGGTGCGAGTGGTTTGATTGCAATTCCAAACCCGAGAAGGTTGTTAACTACAATTGTATTTCTTTCGGTTCTGTGGTAAAAGTGAAGTTTCGTCGTATTCTGGGCAAATTAAGTAATTCTGCTATTATAGCAAAATAATGAAGTTGAAGGTTTGAACAGGGTTTTCTTAATTTTTTTGAATTCCACTAAAGAGATGCGGGGTCTGATAATTTAATTAAACAAGGTTTAATTAATTTAATTTCAAATTTATGTGTGAGCACAGTTTCACCCCATTATATTTGGTATCAAGGCAGAAGAAGATTCTACGTGAAGTATGATAATATTGCAGAATTATCAATGTTAGTCTTTATAATTTTTGTGCAGAGTAATAGCAGAGGAAGGTGAGAATATTTGCAGCATCCTAGAGTAAGGAGTGCTCATATGGTTCTAAAGGAGAGAACTAAAGAAATGCTAACAGACTAAGCTTAGAGGAGAAAAGCTTGGTGAGGCATGTGTAGCAAGAAGGAGACTTGTTACTACAGAGGCTAATTGTCGCTCACAAGTTGAAGCTGTTAGAAAGATAAGAAAGCATATGACAAGGAAAATTAGAGGCGCAGCGGAAGCAAAGGAAAAAACAGAGGAGTTAGTTTTAGAATTTGATTGAGGTAAATATTTTCTTTTATTGAATTGAGTTTGAAGAATTAGTGGAAATGAACATAGAGAAACTTAGGAAAGGTTCAAATAAATGTCAGATGAGTGATGAAGAGTGTAGGAAAAGTATTGCGAAGATGAGAACAGAGTTGAATATACTACAAGAATGGTTTCAAGAGAGAGAATGAAGACCGAAGACATGGATGGAGAATAAGGAAATGGGTCAAGTGGAATCTATTGCAACAGAAATGGAATGCTATGTTGATGAACAAACTTGAACAAATAAATATTTCTTTGTTGGACAAGGAGAGACTCATAGGAATTGAGTCACAGCAAAGAGGATTTCCTGAAACCCAAAAATTTCATGGTGGGAATTTGGTGCTTGAAGCATCAAAAGAGACCAAAAGGTCTGATATTTTTAAAACTGATAGTTTGTGTGTGAATTCAGGTATGGAATTTGTTGCTATAAAGACAACTAATGACCATTGTTCTGATCAAGAAGTCTTTTGTGAACCTGAAGGAAATTGGGATGATTGTTCTTCATTCCATGAAGTTGAGTTTGCAGCTCAACTAGAGAAAGAAGCAGCATACAAAGAGACCAAAGCCAAAGAAATTGAGACCAAAGAACCTGTAACAAAAGGAGTAAAGGACACCATAGAGAACATCAACTGTGTTGATGTGATTAACAAGAAGGAATTACTCCTAGAGCATGGTGGAGAAAATTGTTTTATAGGTATACAAAATTTGGTTGACCGTTCGAGTGATGATGTTGATGAACTTCTAGATTTAATTCTTACTAATCTCAACACGATAGAGTTACCTGGCAAAGCTACAGATGTAGGAGGTGAACCAACTCGAGACTCGTTCAAAATTTGGAAACTGGGAGAATGGGTATTCAAGTTTCCACATGTAGTACACGAGTCTATATTTCCAGAACAAAGGGTCATGTTTAATAATTCTCTGAAATACAAAATTCATCATGAAGTTAATGCCAGACTACATGATCCAGTTATTCCTTTGAATGACCATCTACAAAACAGAGTTTGGAATGCTGGAGGTAGAAAGTCATTCAGACTTGTAGTTGTCACATTACTATAGAAAAGTGGCAGACCTCATAGACAGGAGTCTATGAATTTTTTCTACATTGGGAGTTTGATGCAAGAGCATCCTACTCAGAATATTTATTGTTCATTTGGTTGATTTAGGGGGTGATGTTTTTAATTATTTTTATGAATTTTGTATAGATTGAGTGAGAAATCTATGTGTGAGGTTTTCAGTTGTGAAATATTCTCAACTATGTGAGAATATCATGGATAATTAATGGGTGTAGATCTCGTAGAAATCTTAGGGATTACGAGATCCTTAAATAGGAATTAGTTGAGTGATTTATGGAAAATATTATGGATTTAGAATAATCCATAACTATGTACTTATTTCTATAAATGTAAGCCTACAAAGAGAGTGAGATATAGTTTTTAGAAGATTAGAGAGAGTTAGAAAAAGCTAAGTAGTGGAGTGAATAGATCAAAGCACGAGATGTTCTGTACATATATGTAAATCCTGTTATGAATGAAGAAAGGAGTTTGTGTGTTAAAACATGTTTCTATGTGATTTTATTAGGTGATTTTATTCTTTAAATCGTAGGCTGAACCTCTCTGTATCTCATGAACACTGTGCCTGGATGTATTCGAAATCCTGTAGAATATAGTTTAGAACCAGTCTAAACTTGGCGGAAGTGTTAAGTTAGGCGGAACGAAGAAACCTCGACAAAATTCATGTTAAACTCAAGAGGAAACCATAACCGTCCGATCTATTAGATCCGTTAGATCTAATGGTAATCACGTACCAACAAGTGTGGCGTTAATCATAATAGAAGGGCAGTATTTGTGGATGGTAAGCAGTTTCTCGCACAACTTCAGTTTTTCGTGCGGCTTCAAAATTGTAAGCGATATTTAAAAATCGGACGCGATTGTTTATATAACTGAGTTAATAGCTTAGTTAATCTAGATCATCTATTTGAAAGGATTAGATCCAACGGTCGTCGCGTGGAAAAATGCACGGAGTTTAATATAAATTTCGGACCCAATGAGTTATCAACTGTGGTTTAATCTAGTTGGATTCTGGACTGATCGCACTCATTCGTTGTGAAGGGATGCAATCCGACGGTGATTGCGTGGTAAAGGTGCGAGTGATTTAATTCCAATTCCAGACCTGAGTAGGTTATTAACTGCAATTGTATTTCTTTCGATTTCGTGGTAAAAGTGAAGTTTCGCCGTATTCCGGGTAAATTAAGTAATTCTGCTATTATAGCAGAATAACAAAGTTGAAGGTTTGAATTGGGTTTTCTTAATTATTTTGAGTTCTGCTAAAGAGATGCGGGGTCTGATAATTTAATTAAACATGGTTTAATTAATTTAATTCTGAATTTATGTGTCAGCGCAGTTTCACCCCATCACATATTGAGAGTCAGTTTGATGATAGGATCTCTTCATTTTGAGGAGATGGATCTTACACACACATATGGATGATGATGTTGGGATAGATGCGACTGATTGACATGCAGCACATTGACATCAACATCATGGATAACATGTTACGGATGAGACGGAGACTACTTCATGGACCTGGGCATGGCTTACTTACATTTTGTTGGAAATGGGATGGATTCTTGATCGAGTTGATGTTGTGGCAAGATGCTAAGAGAAACGACTGATGATGGCATGAGGAGGTGCTTTCTTATGGTTTGAGCATGACATTTGGACTGATCACTCGACTAGTTCAAATCATGGGGGTTAAGAATGTACTGAGATATGGTAGATTTGGGTTGGAGTATCATGGTAGCAGTTCACATGGGGACGATACATGATGGGGTCGACACAATGTATGTTGCAGTGATAGCATGTAGCTTGAGTTGGAGGGACCAACCTTCCACGTTGGGGTAGAATGTGGAGATTGTGACGGATGTAGTTGATGATCATGGATTGAGGAGACTTCCTATTCATGGATACATTAACCTTTATTTTTTGTGTGATGGCGGAGTAGAGATGGGCAGCATGGACATTTTGGATGTTGGAGCTAGCGACAATTTGCGATGTTGTATGAGGGTGTTGTCGAGGACGACAACAGTTTAGTGTGGGGATGTCACGCCCATGAGCTAAGCACGTGTAATGTGTGACGGTGGGGCGTGGGCATCTTTGGTTAAAGGTGACGAGTCATTGGGTGCGATGAGTCAGGGGGTCAGTTAAACGCACCCGAGTCACATGCGAGGAAAGTTGCGACGACGGGACAAGTTGGTGTGCGATGAGTTGAGCGGTCGGTTAAATGCGCCCAACAGATGAGTTGCAACAAGCCAACTAGAGAGTTGAAAAATCTAAGAGTCGAAAAAATGGCTAAGTATGGAAAATTGCGATGGCAAGCTTATACGGTGCACAGTTGGGTAGGTGGACCCGATGAGCCAACATATGGGGGAACCGACATGAAGATGTGGTGCGATGATTGAATTGAGTGGTTAGCCTACCACCTTCATCCTTGAGGAGGGTGTATAAGTATGAGGATGCATTTGAAGAAGAAGGCATCATCCAACACAAGTTTAAAACATCCAAGGCGAGTCTAAGTGAAGGGTGGATGAGCTAGGGAAGGACGAACAATGAAGGGCGAGGTGCAGGTGGAGTGTGGACCATAACGCCGATCTAAGGAAGAAAATAGAAAACGAGTTTGGGGTCGTAGGAAGGGCATGTCTTCCTGCTGGGTGAACCACTGAGGGCGTCAGTGCATAGTGGGGCACGTCTGCTCGGCTGGCGAACCGCTGAGGGCGTTGCTACACAGAGGGGCGACCCTGCCCGAATTGGCGAGTTGCGACGGTTGACTGTAATGAGAGGGGTCTGTGATGCGGGTGAGTGACGAGAGTTAGGGACGAGCTGCAGACAGGTGCTAGAGGGGCGACAGGTCGTGGACAAGTGTCGAACAAGCTGCGAAGGAACTGGTTGTGCAACAGAGGATTGCGAAGGGTCACCCGAGTAGTCTTTTAACCGCTCATAGGTAGGTGCAGCACCACCATCGAATTTATTTTCACCAATAATTTCAAGTGTGGAATATGCCTAAAATTCAATACTTAGAATATTTTCACTTCACTAAGCATTCATCATTCATTTTACATAGTGAAAACATTCATCTTTAACTTCATTCACATATAAAAGTACACTAGTACAATTAATCTTTAAGGGAGGGGCAACTCCCTAATAAGAGCTTGCCCACAATATAATATAACAATATAATTTACAATTTCATATAGAATTGAGCCTTTCAAGGAAACCCCAAAATATACCTTGGCAAAAAATGCCAAACTGCAATTTTCAAAATTCTGCCCAAGTTGTCGTTCAGATTGGCCCCACTATTATGCAACCTTGCCTGTTTCATCATTCGAGGCAGTCCTCCCTATCGTGTGACCTTATACCTATGCTTCAAAAACCGTCGCACCATGTCTGCCTGCTCCTGTCACCATTCATGTTCCACCCATTCCGCAGCTGTGTTGACTTTGTTGGGTCAAGAAAAAGGTAGATTTTCTCCTTGGTAATTGCTTTATTTCGCATTCATCCTTATATGATTATCTCTGTTTATGGATTGAAATAAAGGAAATAATAGCTAAATTTCGATGAAAGCACTTGGTAACAAATTAGATACATCTAGCACAAGAAACTGACTTTTTACTATCCTTGTGTGTAAAAGGTGCGGATTGGTCAATAATCGTTCAATCAACAGAGTAGCACTAGGCCTTAAAAGGAAAATACAGCGTCTAAGAAAAGCAAGGCAGCGAGAGACCAAGCAGACTAATACTATTTCATGATAGAATCATATTATGTATTGCGAAATCCTCAAGATCCCCTGATCTTGAGGATTCACCTTTATCTAGTTTACTCTTTTAATGTTATATATAAGGCCGAAAGGAAAATGAAGAGGAGTTCAGACTTATGTAATCTGTAATTATTCTTTTTGAAACATATAATATTGTTATCTCAGTGACGTAATCTTGTTACTTATATTAATGAAGAAAGATTGTGTTTGATCTTTACTTATATTTTGAGTATTCCTTAGTGAAGACTTCTAGTGACTCTGGGCCTAGTCAAGAGAAGTTCTATTGCTTTCTTGTGTTATAATCTTTCTATTGAGCCTTTATTGATTTTTAATGTTCGATTAATATCATTTCGCTTATTGTGAGGATTAACGATTCTACTGATGTTCATTTATATTCATACTTAGCCATGTGATATATCTGAGTAATGCTTTGATTGGATTGGTTATATTAGTTTTAGTAGTAGATTGTTGTTCATTCTGAGTTATGTTATCGTAGATCTTAGAGATAACATGAATTGATTTCTATAGTCTGCTTACATAGATCAGTTGTTGTTTAGAAATCATTAATCATTATTTTCTTTCTTGTTGTTCAATTATTAGTTTTCTTTCAATTAGGAATTTCCGTTCAATTGAGATTGTCATTCAAATTAGGACTTGTTGTTCAATTCTGATTTGCTATAGATTATCATTGGTATTCAGTTGTTAAAGTTCTCTTTTATGATCGAGTGAATTAGTCTTAATTCTATTTGAAGGTTGCCAAGTGTGATTCTTTGCATTTGTGTTCAAATTCATTTGATTTCAGAATAAGTTAGACAGAATTGCAGAGTGTGTTAAGAGTTCTTTCAAATTTATTTCTTTCAGAATTATGTGAATTGAGTGAAGAGATAGTTATTAGTGATTGCAATGATTTACCATTAGATAACCTTTGAATTCACTGCATAGATTGTGCTGACACTCTTGAGATAAAAAGACTTACCTTCGGTTGACAATGAATGTAGGAATTAAGATCACCTATAAAAAGACATCATAATGCACCAACATTTTGGCGTCGCTGCGGAGGAGAGTGTTTCAAGTGATTTCCTTTCTATCTTTTTGTGAAAGAATTGGGTTTTAAAAATGGAAGGTAAGAACCTATGTACCTAGCAAGTAAAGTGCCTGATTACCAGCCTGCTTTTCAGCAAAAGCTTAGAGGTTAACTAGGAATTGGTTCTTATGAATGACTAGGAATAGAAAGATAGAAAAAGAGCAGAACCCCCCACCTAAATCTGCAAAACCCAAAGGATCGGTGAACCTTGGGAGAATGACCTTTATAGACAAAATCGTAAGAAAATCAGAGTCTCAAGCGTTAGTAGGATTCTGGGTAGTATCTGGAAAAAGTTCTACTATAATCCCTCAAGCAATAGGCTCACCATCTATAGCTTACGCTGAGATTCAAAGCCAAGTTGGAGGATCTAAACAGAGTATTCAAGCTACAATAAGTTTACATTCTGATCCTCTACAAGAGGGAAAATCTTGTAACTTGAGAGAAGGAGAAGGAGAAACCAATGGGACTGCTAAGGTAGAACCACAGTTGTCTGAACAGGGGTTTCCTATGATCCCAAATCTATGCAGTGCTACAAAGCTAGCTCGGGTTGCTAATCCTCTACTTACTTAAAAAGCACCCCCTGAAATGCCTGAAGGGTATTGACACATCTTTGACCAAATAGCAAGCTAGCCACCTCAAGGTAAAACCTCGACATTAGTGTATCCAATATCTGACCAAGTGCCCAATGCCCCCATGATGACTATTCCCCTTCAGAGCATCCCAACTTTCCATGGGATGATCACAAAGTATCCTGATGCTTTACTGTTTGAGTTTTATGTCCTCTACAGAGGGTATGACTACACCACTGACCCCCAAAAGCTAAAGCTATTCCCTTCTACCCTGAAAGGGGTAGCCTTAAGATGGTTCATGGGTCTGGGTGGGCGAACTATTAATTCTTGGGATGATAAGTAAACCTCCTTCCTCACAAGATACTAGGACTTTTGTAAGACTAGGGAGCTAAAAGATGAAATTTTTAAGATGACTACAAAAGATAATGAAACACTAGAAGAATATGTAGAATGGTTTAATTATAATTTGTAGAGGTCTCCACACATCACCCTACTGAAAGAAATCTTAAGAGATATCTTAATTAAAGGAATGGAAGAGGAATGGTTAGAAATTCTAAATTTAATGGGCAAAGGAGATATTTCTCAGGAATATTATGATGAAATCATTAGCTTGTGTATCAGATGTTCGCGAGGAAGCACACGTAGAGGAACAGGAAGCCAAGATCCCATGATTTGGGGAAGCAAACCACATAATGGAGGCATAACGTGGATGGAAATCAGTAACCTCCTGGAAGATTTCAGGATGGACATCTTGGGCACTCTCACAATGCATCTAGACTTCCTACAGGCTAAACAAAAACAAGCCTTAGTAAAACAAAACTTGGCCATCTTTTGTCCATGTTGTCGAAAGAAGCACAGCCAATGGGAATGCCCATTAGACACGGTGCAAACATGCGCTATATGTACTAAAGAGCATGCCACTAAATAATCTCTGTCATTGCCAGCGTTGAAAGTAGTATTCAAGGAAGTAGAAGAAGAAATAGAGTCGGTATATTTGATGAACCAGCATCGACAGTGGTGGGCTAAACCTAAAGGTATGTCACAAGATGCATCCTAGTTCTTTCATTCTTCACAGTTTAGTCAGCAACAGAACCTTAGGGAAGCATGGCAAGGCCAATCACCTTACCCAAATTGGCAAACCCAACCATTCCCTATGACATCCTAGCCAATGCAATCCTTTTCAGGTAATGGCTAGCCAAATTCTCCTTTTACTCTTGTTTGGCAAGGCAATCCGTATCAATCCCAGTGACTTTCCTCCACCTCTCAAAATCTGAATTGGTCTACAAATTGGCAACGACCTCTAGGGATATCTAACGCACCTATGGGGACAAGTCCTCGACCTCAACCTGCACGATTAGCTCCGTACATTACAGAAAAATCCCCAACCTCCTCTGCACCCTCAATTGCTAGCTCAGCTGAATCTGAATCCTAGTAACAGACCGGTCCAGTTGGTGCAGATTACTGAAAGCCTAGATTGTGAAATTGAGCAGAAAGAATGTAATGAACCCAGATTAAGGTCAGGATGTACCATCACTCCTGAGGAAAACAGGGACCAGCCTTCACTCGAAATTGAAACCCCACCTGTACATATACCACCACCTGTAATTAATACCGAACTAAAACAATGAGAAGAGACAGATCAACATGAAGACCCTGAAAATCTACAGTCACTTATCCCACGTTCCCCAAAGATTAATGATACCCAAACCTATTGTTTATCCAGATTTCGATCTTGTAGGGAAACTAAAAAGTATTTGTATTAAAATTCCTCTCCTCTAGGCCATTCAAGACATACCCATCTATGCTAAAACAATCAAAGAGTTATGTGTAAATAAGCTTGCAAGGAAAGCAAAAAATCTCACCCACAATTCACGTTGTAGGGACCTTATCTGATTTACTCTTGGGAGGGGAAACTCCAATAAAGTATGAAGATCCTAGAAATCCCATAGTGACAGTTCAGATATGGCCACTCTTTTCCCAATACTCTAGTTGATCTGGGTCCAGCCATTCATATTTTAATAGCAGAAACCTGTCAAGCACTTGGTATTACAGCCCTGGAACTAGCCATCACTTTATTATAACTTGTTGATCATTCGATGGTAAGGCCAGAAGGCACCTTATAGGATATTACAGTTTTTGTTGATTCGTGGGAATATCGAGTAGATTTTCTTTTTATAAACCCAAAGAATCGATCAGATGGGCACCCTTTGATTCTGGGCCGACCTTGGCTAGTGACAGATGATGCTTATATTGGTTGCTGAGAAGGCAACATAACTATTGCAAAGGGGGATGTTGTAAAAAATCTTGTGTTATATCCTCCTGCCAAGCTGAGTCTTCCCATTGTAAAAATATGTAAACAACCACTAATGTACCTGGAGGAAAGCATCTGTTCACCACTCACAGTAGCAGAGGCACTGGAATTTAAAGATCAAACTAAGATGATGTTATCAATAATTTTATAAATCAGCCAGCTAATGTGAGCAATGTAAAGTGTCAAATGTTGAAAGCAATCCTCGACAACGAAGCCATGGAGGATCCTCTGAAGGATACCAACTACCAGCATATTCAGATGACTATTGTTCATAACAAGAAACCTGTTGAGATCGAACCAGGTAAAATTCTCAATGATAGTCTGGATAGCAATCAGCAGCAAAAGCTCATATAGGTCTTGCAGAAATATAAAGGGGATTTTGCCTGGGATTATCCTGATATGGAAGGAATAGACCCACAACTATGTACACACCACATCTATACTGAGAAGGATGCTCGACCCATCTGGAAGCCTCAACGAAGATTGAATCCACATCTCAAGGACATTGTGAAAGAAACTACATTTATCCTATCTTGGACAATAAATGGGTCTCTCCATTGGTGGTCGTACCTAAGAAAAATGGGAACTGGCGTATCAGTGTAGACTACCAGGAGTTGAACAAGGCAACATAGAAAGATCACTTCCCCCAACCATTCATTGACCAAGTCCTTGATAATTTGTTTGGGAAGCAATTCTTTTCTGTTTTAGATGGTTTCAGTGGCTACAATTAGATTAAGATCGCCCCTGAAGACCAGGACAAAACAACCTTCACCTATCCCTGGGGTACATTCGCGTACCAAGTATTACCATTTGGCTTGTGTAATGCCCTAGCTACATTCTAGAGAGCTATACTCAACATCTTTGTTGATTTAATAAATGAAGGACTTGAGGTGTATATGGATGACTTTATTCCATATGGGGATGACTTCGACCAAGCATTTCAAACATTAGAAAAAGTCTTAGAACGATGCATTGCTACCAGGTTATGTTTGAGCAATGTCAAGTGTCACATGATGATGACTGAGGGCATAATATTGGGACATTATGTCTCTGCAGCAAGAATACAGGTAGATCCGGCAAAAATTCAAGTAATTCTTTTACTACCTACCCCCTGCACTCAGACAAAGGTATTCCTGGGACATGCAAGCTATTATCATATGTTTATTAAAAACCTTTCACAAATTGTTGCATCTCTGTATTCTTTAATTGGAAATGTTGATTTCATTTGGGCTCACAAATGTGACACAACTTTTATAGGTTTAAAGAAACTAGTCTCAACAACACTAGTACTACGTGGACCAAATTGGGAGTTGCATTTTCACATATCCACGGACGCATCAGATGTAGCTATATGCGCTATCATTGGCTAGGAGGAGGACAAGAAACCTTATGCTATATATTATATTAGCAAAAATCTCACTTCTGTAGAACTTAATTATATAGTGACAGAAAAAGAATTCTTAGTTGTTATCTATGTAATAAACAAATTTAAACACTATATAACTGGCTAACAAGTCTCTCTGTACATAAATCACTCTTCCATTCAGTATCTAGCTAATAAACCTATCACAAATGGTCAAGTAACATGGTGGCTATTGCTTTTGCAGGAGTTCAATATTACTATCAAGGATCGTCTGGGGAAGGAAAACCTGGTTGTTGACTTTCTATCACGAACCCTGAAGGTGAATGATCCACTGGCGGTAAACGACCAATTTCCGAATGAACATCTGTTTGTTGTGGCAGTCAAGACGCCATGGTACATAGATGTGGAAAATTATTTGGCAGTCGGGAAGCTACCTAGGCATTTGACGGCAAGAGAAAGGAAGTTGATCATTCAACGCAGTGCCCGATTCTCTTGGATAGGCGGATAACTTTTTCACACAAGAGCCAACATGTGTATACATAGATGCATCCGCGAGGATGAGATTTATGACATCTTGAAGGCTTGCCTTAACGAGCCCTGTGGGGGACATTTTTCATATCGAAGGACAAGGCATAAGGTATTATAGATGGGATATTATTGGCCCGTTATTTTTAAGGATGCTAAAAAATATACCCAGGCTTGCGATAGCCGTCAAAGGATGGGTATGCCTGGCCAATCTAATGAAATGCCTCTGCAACCCCAACTAGTCATAAAACCCTTCGAGAGATGGGCATTAGACTTCATTGGCCCATTCCATTTGCCATCCAATCAAAAGGCCTAAATATTGGATGCCACGGATTATGTGACAAAATGGGTGGAAACAGTAGATTTACCAAGAGCCACAGAGGAAGATGTGATTAACTTCCTTTTTGGACTGTTTGTGTGGTATGGGTTACTGCGAGAAGTGATCATAGATGGGGGAGGGCAACTCGTAGGACACAAGATTACTACCACTCTCAGAAATCATCATATTACGCACATGATCACTTCCCCGTATCACCCACAGGTGAACAGATAGGTTGAAAGCACCAATAAGGTCATTGAAGTAATTCTGACCAAGACTGTCTCAACACACTAGCAAGACTAGGCTGCTAGACTGTCAGAGGCATTATGGGCCTATCACACAACTTGGAGGAATACTACTGAATGCTCTCCATACCAGCTCGTGTCAAGAAAAGAACCTATTTTTCTGATCGAATTTGAAATAAAGACTCTAAGGACGGCCCAAGAAGTGGGGCTAGATCTAACAAAAGGCCAGACCAAGCGACTCCAGTAGATTAACGAACTAGATGAGGCTCGACTGCTTGCTTTGCAATGGACTGCAATTATTCAGCAACAAAAAGAAAAATGGCATGACAAGCTTATCAAGAAGAAAACGTTTCATAAAGGCAATTGGGCACTACTTTATGACTCCAGATTCCAAGATTTCCTGAGCAAGTTGAAATCAAGATGGCTCGTCCCTTATGAGATTCAAGAAGTGCATAGAAATGGTACTCTTACTTTGACTACCACTGAAGCATGTGGCAATTCTTTTAAGGTGAACGGGCACCGAGTATGCCTCTATCACAAACCGCTCACCAAGGAGTCTTTCTGTGAACTGGTACGCGAGGACCCCTCCATGCAAATCTTAGCTGCAGGGAGTGATGACCCAACAACTTTTCTTTCAAAAAATTGAGATTTCTTTAAAAATTGTAAATAATGTATATACTCTTTTTTATTGATTGCAATTAAGAATAGGCATTATTATGTAAATATGATAATTTTTTATTTCTTTATGTGTTTGATAAGTGTTATCCAATCAATTGAATCATTGTTGTTCAATCGATTAAACAACACTTTCACGTTTTTTTCTTTTGTTGTCCAAAACGATTGAATGATTTATGTTCAATCGATTGAACAACACATTTGAAATTTGCGATTCTTTTGTTGTTCAAATGATTGAATGATTGTTGTTCAATTGATTGAACAACACTTTTTCATTTTTATTTCTTTTGTCGTTCAAATGATTGAACGATTTTTGTTCAATCGATTGAACAACACCGTTGTGGTTTTTCTTTTGCTGTTCAAACGATTGAACGATTGTTGTTCAATCGATTGAGCAACACTTTTGTGGTTTTTGTTTTGCTGTTCAAACGATTGAACAATTGATTTTCAATCGATTGAACAACACTTTTATGTCTACATTTTTGTTGTTCAAAGTATTGAACAACACCTTTACGATTGGGATTTTTTTTGTTGTTAAAATGATTGAACGATTGTTGGTCAATCAATTGAACAACACTTTTATGTTTGCAATTTTGTTGTTCAATCGATGAAACAACACTTTTATGTTTGCATTTTTGCTATTCAACGATTGAACGATTGTTGTTCAATCAATTGAACAACACTTTTTGTTGCCGATTTTTGTTGTTCAAATGATTGAATGATCGATGTTCAATCGATTGAACATCACTTTTGTTTGTGATTTTTGTTGTTCAAATGATTGAACGATTTTTGTTCAATTGATTGAACAACACTTTTACGATTGTAATTTTTGTTGTTCAAACGATTGAATGATTTTTGTTCAAACGATTGAACGATTGTTGTTCAATCGATTAAACAACACTTTTGCATGTTTTTTCTTCTTTTCTTTTTAATTTTTGTTGTTTAGTTGATTGAACAATTGTTGTTCAATCCATTGAACATTACTTTTTTTTTTTTTTTAATAGGATAAATCGTGAATTTTTTTTAACGCTCATTATCCCATCTTTTTTTTTTGTTCCTTTGTATTGTGAATAAACACCATTTGAATGGATTTGTGCCTCATACAAGAAAAATAGTAATCACAATACCATTATGACCTATGAAGCCTTTTGATGGTTATCTTTATTCAAAAGATGATACAGTGTATCTTTATAATGATTGACTAAACATCTTTTCTTTGGACACATCATAAAATGATTCATTATTTTCAAACCATGTTGGCTTATGTTTACACTTTCAAATGGATAAATCTCATTGATGTGATGATATGGGGATAAGAGTATAAACTTTCATTGGCATCTTCGTACTTCTTACACCATCCCTGACTCTTAAGGAGCAAATGAGCCTCCCTCTTTTTAACAAATAAAAAATTCAATAGAAAAAATGGACATAATGAGACGTGAAAATGAATCAAACATTGTCTTAAAAGGGAAAGGGGGTCTCATCTCGAGTCAACCTACCATGATCATAAGGATATAACAAGTGACATTCCAATTTGGCTACCAAACCAAGGTAATGACCTTCTTGATGCTTAAAACTCTCAGAAGGGCAGGGGGTCTCATCACGAGCCAGCTTGATCACTTTGTTATATCCTGGTGAATGGAACTATGGTCATTTGGTCACCATGCCAGCATAGTGGTCTCTTTATGAAAAGAAAAGAAGAATCATCTACATACTAAAAGGAGAACTCTGGCTCATTTGTGGGTTTAAAAAGCAACCCTTTCGAGACTATGAATGCCTGCTGGAAGCAGCGGCTCTGCTTGTGGTATTGAAGTATAATCTTACACTGCCAAATGTTCTCTAAGCTCTTATCACCTATGGATTTGTTTCTAAAGGGAATTTTCCATTTGAACATCACTCTTACAAGCCAATCTGCATGGTAGCTTATGTCATATATTCATTATATTCTAATTGTCCAATCATTTTATGACAGTCATTAATATATACTGTCGATTATGCCTTTTACATTAATACCATTTACGATGAAAATCTTCTGACATAATGCATTAAAATCTCTGTTTTAATTTATTTTTGGCCATTTCACATCCAATGACGTGTATTGCTTTAATTGCTTTATCGATTAGCACGTTGTTTTTGGGATTGGTTGCTGGCATTTATGTATTGTTAATGCTTTCGCTTGCTTTTCACATGTTGAAAGGACGTGGACACCCTTTTCTCGTCAGAGGGGGGATGGCCTGCGTATGCACAACATGTGTGACAGTTATGGATAATTGTGTGATAATCATTTGAATTAACTTCCAGGTAATGACTGCATGATGATTATGAATGCGTAATAATTAGCAAGTATTTCTGATTGGGGAAAGGACGACAACCATTATGGCTGGCATTCAGACTCATGATCCTGCATTAAGTGTGGTTGATGGGACAAATGACTTAACTAAATATGACATTAATTCCCAAACATCGTCATTTCTCTGTTAATTGATGTAACGTTCTCTGTTGCTATTCTGAATTGTGGAAGTGTAAAACAATTGCATACAAGTGAACCAGCTATAGGTACAACAACCATGGGAGGAAGAGCTATCCGGAATGAACCACTAGTGCTTATGGTATCAGATCAAGCTCGTGCAGTTCTCAAGTGCGCAGGATGGCTGCAATATCTGAATAGGTTGCAGGGATTTCATGAGGAGTTGACATTGGAATTTCTGCAGAATTTGCAGAATGGAAGCACCACAGTCAGACGCACAAGTATAACAGTTTTTGAAACGGTCATAGCCGAAGTCACTGGACTTATGGCTGAAGGAACCAAATGGGCAAAAAAACATGTCTTTCTGCACAATGCGATTGAAGTATTCCAGGATCCAGGCGAGCAACTATTGCAAACAGGAAAAGGGATCCATCCTTCAGTGTTAAGGCAATCGTGGCAAGAATTGGCCATCATCGTGAAAAGGTACATTACCTGTGACAATTGACATGATGTGGTAAAGTCTCGCCAACTGAAACTTCTAGCCATGTTAAAAGAGAAAATTTCAGTTAATTTGTCATTTATTTGAATTCCCTATTACATGATGTCGCCTGTTGAGTTAGGACAGTTAAGGACCCACACAAAGTAATCAGTCATCCTGGATTGATTAAATTAATTATCATGAAAAGACTGGCCCAATAGCAGTTAACCTAAGACAATGTTGTAAATTCTACTTTGGCTCCACCTCCAGAAAACACAGTAACAAAGCAACAAGGACCAAGAACCCCAGGTTCAAGAAGGACACTAAAAAGAAAGAATTCCTCCATGCCCCTAAACCCAACAAAATGTAGGCGCTCTATGCAAGTGAGAGCCCAACGACGTATCCCAATTCAAACAGATGAGGTTGGACCATCCCGCACACCACCTGCAAGTCTGCAAAATTCCTCTTTGGAAGGATATGAGGAGGAAGTGGCCAAGGTATTGGAAAACATGGGAATATTTGGAGATGGTAGAGAATAATCTGGGAATGTTGAAGAACATAATTGTACCCACAACTAGTCTACCCCTGCTGACAGCCCTGGTCATGAGCAAACCTTTCCATTCACTGATTTCATGGAAAAATAGAGGGAACCAATTCCTTCTGTGGAAAAGCCCATTCAAGTGGAGGTACATGAAGAAGAATTCACTAGAGAAGGAATTCAGACAGTAAACACCAGTCCAGTGGAGCCCCCAACTAAAGAAAATCATGTAGATGAAACCCTGGGAGAT
This sequence comes from Pinus taeda, assembly GCA_000404065.3. Taxonomy (NCBI): domain Eukaryota; kingdom Viridiplantae; phylum Streptophyta; class Pinopsida; order Pinales; family Pinaceae; genus Pinus; species Pinus taeda. Next base: position 85,592 of record APFE031251860.1, read on the forward strand.
GAAAAACAACCAGGTAATACTATTTTTTCTAAGTTCCATGAGGATGAGGCCTACCCAAAAGAAAACCCAGAGAATGACAATTATTCAAGAGACACCATTGTATTGGGATATCTTGAAAGAGAAATCAATGAAAGAGGAGCTAGAAGGTGAAGCTCCATCGGGAGATACAGTATCAGATGGAACCCTCCCTAATGCTATCACATTACCACCTGTACAGGAACTAGAGGATAATGCAGTTAACCCACCACCAGTTGGAAGTCCCAGAATAAAGAATTCCTACACGGACAGGCTCAGAAAAATTCTTAAGAAGTATAGGAAACATAAGAAAATAATTGGGCAACTAAGGCAGTGGTTAAAAGAGGCCATTAGAGCCAAGAATTTGAAAGTAGAAAAAGAGACCACAGGCACACAAACAAAACATTATTCTGGAAAGGATGCTGAAACCCAAACTGAGGATCTTTTGGCCTATCCAAAGGAAACTCGGACAGGGCCATGCCTTGTAGAAGACACTAAAATGCAAACTGAGGACCCCTATGTTTTCTCACAGGAGACCCAAATGGACCACCCTACCATGGATACTGTTGTTGAAATAGATGTTGAAGAGGACATTCAAATTGGTCATCAAATAATTGAAGAGGCAGCTGCAGTTGCTGTTCAGACTGATCCCATGGAGACCCAGGAAGGAGAAACACAAACATAAGAGACACCTGCTTATATTCCCCTAGTCAGGGAGGCATTTATTAGTAGACTTCAGAATGAACTACTAAAGGTTCAGCAGGAATTAACCCAACACAAGGAAGAGGTAATGCCCCTGAGGATACATCAAGAGTTAAAGAAAAAGTTTGAGGCACTAACCATAAATGAAGATGAGACATTTTCTAAGTATAGGGATGAACAAAAAAAGGTTCAGAAAGCACGGGAGAAATTACAAAAGGTTAAAGAGAAGTTGCAAACTGTTTGCTCTCTTTATTCAGACACCTTGTCATGTAGAGCCCCTGCTACAAATTATGTCATACTCCTCCTGGAAAGGTTCCTGTTACTAAAAATCAAAGCTGCTAAGGCTGGCAAGCCTGTGGAAATCCAAACCACCCTGGACTTTGTCAAATTCTTTAGAGAACAGGACGAGCAGGTACAATGCCTCCTTTGTGAACTTTATATGCACAATTTCTTTCTGGAAGACGACAGGGACAACAACCTTGGCCACTTTATAGGGGATGTACAACTCCAGACATTTCTCTCTTTCACTACTAATCAACTCAAGTGGGCCAAGGCTCACAATACTTTTGGGATGCATGAAGAAGGAATTAACCTATGGGTAAGAGGGGTGTTGGGTATACGACCAAAGTCCCACATTGACTAGAAGTGGGGAGGATCATGGGTATATAAGGATGGACAAATATCTCCATTGGTATGAGGCCTTTTGGGGTAAGTCCAAAAGCAAATCCATGAGGGCTAAGGCCCAAAGTGGACAATATCATACCATTGTGGAGATATGTGGTGTCCAGAGTCCTTACAAGTGGTATCAGAGCCATGCATGAAGTTAGCCAAGTGGATGAATCCTCGGAATGTCGAACGAAGGTGGTGGGCCCCAGTAATATCATGATGGGATCCGTGGATGAGCTCGGTTAGACAGGCATGTGCTCCGGATTCTTCATGGACGTGTCCTAGTCCCAACACGGTGAAGAGGAGTTGACCTGAGATAGAGCAAGCTCTC